>WOGR01005505.1:0-13763 GCA_015342045.1 Leptinotarsa lineolata | reverse complement strand
AGTTTTCTTGTGGATAGGAACTATTATTGCATGTTTCAGTCGAGATGGAAATATACCTTCAACTAAGGAGAGATTGATAAGGTATAAGATGGGTTCGATCATATTTCAAACTACCTTGAACAGAAGGTCACTAGATACTTCATCCTCGCCACTGGAGGTCTTGGAAGATATCGATCTCACTATCTCGAACAGTTCCGTTTCATCCGGAGGGTATAAAAAAGTGAGTTGGTAGTCATTTACTATGATAGGAGATGTTTCTTTGACAAATTTTTCGTTAACAATCGAATTAGTTCAATATTGGATTCTTTAAGAATAGTAATCTGATTCTTGATTTCTTTCATTTCAATGAACATTTCAGTTTTATCAGTTGTAAGAGAAGGGAGCAGTTCTTTCATAATATCTTTGATTTTTCCCTCTAAATCGTTTGGGTCAGGTTTGCTGTTTGTACAAACTCTGGTTCTACATTCCCAGCACAAGTAAATCAACAGTTTTCTACCCTTCATAGTAGCAGCTCTATGCTCTGTTGTGAACAGCCGTGCACAAGACTGGCATAATTTTCCATTACACCTGTCACATACAGCCAACTGTTCATCCTTTGTCTCTTGCAAATTACACTTTGAACAACTCATTTTGTTAACAACAACTGTTTATTCTAATAGTTGTCTTCGTAGCCACTACCAAATGAACAAATACATTAGAATTTTTTATTATGTAGTTTCTTACCTCCTATTTTTATTTGAGGTACTTTTTTAGACTCTCTTACATTCCAGGTTTTATTTTATCTATTATCCTTGAAGATTCTTCCTTATATGATCACATTTATCTTCAAATTGATATGCAATTGAAGTTAAAACCACTAACGTTTCCACTTAGAATAGAGTATATATTAACACTGACTGAATTCACTGGCTTGTCACTATAACTTAGGCGAGCATGTATGGATAGATAGATACATAGTTCAATTCAATGCCACTAAAACCGAGGCATCGGTTTTCTCCAAAAAGGTGAATGTCTCCGAACCGGATATAATAATGTCAGGATAGACAATTCCGCCTTCTGATTCGATAAGTTTGTTGAGGATTAAAATGGACCCCAAAATGTCTTTGCATAATCATGTCGCTGGAATTGCAAATGTTGCTTCTCGAAAGCTTGGAACACTGTTCCGAACCAGAAAACTGTACACACCTCAGCAAGTTTTGATGCTTTATAAAGCTCAGATCAGACCTTCCTTGGAGTATTGTTTACAAGTATGAAGCTACGCTCCTAAGCATACCCTGAAGTTGCTGGATTCCGTCCAGGAAAGAGCCTCCCGCCTGTTTGGCGACACGAACATCACTTGCAACCATAATCTAGAACATCGAAGAAAGGTTGGAGATTTGTCTCTCTTTTACGTATACTTTCACGGGAGCTGTTCAAGTGACTTGGCATCCTTTTGAAGTTCAACTCAGTACACCTCGAACTTAACTTCTTACGAACTCTTTCATTTGGAGAACTGCGTTTATATGGAATAAACTTCCTGAGAACGCTTTTCCAAATGAGTTTAATCTCCAGCGAATCAAATCCAACGTGAATCGCTACTTTTACACAAGCACCGCTCTTAGAGCATCTTGAGGATTGTCCTGTTGCTTGTGTTTGGTCCTTGAAAAAATATTTGTAGCACAGAGTAAACAATGACGGAATACGTGATCCTCTACTTCAGACTTGGTTTTTTCTCGTTTTTAGTAGTCAAGACTACTTTAGGTATTTTTGTTATAATTCAGTGTTCATATAAAAGTAGTTGAAAACCCTGTCTTTTATATAATTCAATGTTTATATGAAAGTAGTTAGTTCGAGAGGGCTTTTTCTTTCAGTTTGGCCTTTTTTGTATGGAGATGGAGAAGTAGAAAGTCAAAACTTTTCTTTCCCAAAAATTATTTACTCCTAAAAATATGCCCCTTCCAATTCATACTTTCAGATAATCCAGTATATTATGTTTTATGGTATATTTTCCATTTCAGGCGAAACATTTTCTGTAGTATCTGCTTGAATTGTATAAGACTTGAAGATTGATTTTACTTTATTTTAATAAAATCCATTTTCTGTTTCTACTTCTTCCAATTCTTTTCCCATGCTTTATTTTTTGTAATAAAATGCCTTCCTTTTTGGGAGAGCTCCTGCCAGGGGTGCCTTCTCTATTTCCCTGCGTCTTGTGCTTTTTTCTATAAGAGTAAAATTAAGTGTTTTTCCCAGTACTACTTGTATTGAACAGAACTGGGTGACAGTGTTGATACTCTAATAAAAAATTAGTTAATGATGTAAGTGTTGGCAATTGAATTTGAGACAGTTATAATAGTATTGGGATCTTATAAATACATCTATTATCCAGAAACGGTCATCACTGTGGCCTGGTCATTTTATTACTCTTAGGAAATTATGATTATATTTGCTACATATTAGCTTATATTTTTTCAACCTATTGAGCATATGTTCAAAATTAATTCTTTGTGATATGTATCATACATACTTAATAATATGCTTGATATACCACCAAGCAAATTTTGGAAGTCAATGGTTAGCTCTAGAACAAAAAAGCGGTAAGCACTGAAACTGAATGCAGCATAAAAGTGCTTTTGAATCTACTAGATGGTATATAATATGTCAAATATATATTCAACCCATTTTATAGAGCAATACTTTTATATCTTTCGACAATCAGGGAAGTATTTTGAGCCAATTTTTTATATAAAATGAAACACTTTGGGGAAATACCTTTTGTGATGGCAGTAATACTTTCTGGGTCATATTATTTTGACGTTCGTATCATGACGCCATGTATTCAGGGATGCAATTGTCCAGGGAACTCCCGCTTATATTAGCTTCACTTATATATTTGTAAACGACTCCTTTGGACTCTATTTTTACTAACACTAAACGGACAGATGTATTTTAAGCTTTATACACTTATAAAGAATCGGTGACATTACAATAATTTCATTATCCTAATCAGGATCACCAGGATCTAATAATTTTCCACACAGTCTCTGTATGAGATCAAGTGAGACAACCACTGTCTGTGCATGCATATATATTTTATATAAAAATAATGGGCTTGAAATAGCAAACCATACTAAAAAGTGGAAAATAAATAATACTTTAAAAAACTGAAAAACACGCTTTAATAGCAACACAAACTGAAAAAATAAAAAATTATTCGAAACTAATTTGAGATTGTGTTCAGCATCGATAATAAATCCTATGGCTTGATGTAACTAATGACTTTTTAAAAATGAAAAATAAAAAACCTGCAATTGCCCGGGGAACTCCATTTTGTAACACGCTTATATTAGCTTCACTTCTATGTTTGTTTGTAACCAACTCCTTAGGACTCGATTTTAACTAACTTTAAACGGACAGATGTATTTTAAGCTTTGTACACTTATCAAGAATCGGTGACAATACAATAGTTTTATAAGTTTATCTCATTATCCTGAAAAGGATCGCCAGGTTGTATTAATTTCCCCACACAGTCTCTGTGAGAGCAAGTGAGACAACCCACACTGTCTGTTCATGCGTATATATTCTATATTAAAAGAAATGGGCTTGAAACTAAAAAATGGAAAATTAATAGTTTTTAATAGTATCACGAACTAAAAAATAATTCGAAACTAATCTAAGCTTGTGTTCAACATCGATAATGATGCTTGATGTAAGTGATGACTTATAATAAGTCTGAAATAAAAAAAAACTATTTGCAAAAAATTTAATTTTGTTGTTAAATAGCGTGGGGTGCCAATCTGGCAAACAGCCCCTAACTAAGTATAATAATGAATATTGAGCACCCTACGCTTTTTTTCAACAAAATTTATTTTTTAGTTTATGTTGCTATTAAAGCATGCTTTTTTAGTTTTTTCTAATTATTGTTTATTTTCCACTCTTCAGTTTGGCTTGCTATTTCAAGTCCATTTGTTCTATTATAAAATAAAATATATATGCATGCGCAGGCAGTGTGGTTGTCACACTTGATAATGAGTCCAAAGAAGTCGGGTACAAACATACAAGTGAAGCTAATAAAAGCGTGTCAAAAAGAAGAAATGTTTCAATAAATTTGGTGACGTATTACATACACTCATAATCTACAATAATCTACAATTAATGTAGATGGTATGTTGAAGATACAATACTTTCATAATATGAATGACGTTTATAAGTATGTTTGAAAGTATTTTATAGTTCGAGTCTAATCCTTATTTTTGATTGAACTTCAATCCTGACTAACTTGATAAATTCTTAGGGCTTTGTTAAGCTGAATGGCCTTTCAAGATTTTTTTGTCGGTACTATTGTAGTTTGTATCTAAGATTCCAATGGTTATAAATTGATTTTAAGGTTGGTTTTTTATATTACATGTACTTGAATGTTGTATGAATGCTGTTTTCCCGCTTCACAATAAACTATGCTAACTCATAGTACTCACACAGTTCCCTTCAGACCAAAATTCCTTTTTGTAATTTGCCTTAGATCTGTTCTCAATAATTGCTCTTTCAAAAATGATTTAATATTAATATCCTTCGTATATTTACTTTGATGAAAGGAGTTCACCATGATATCGTTACAAAATACATATCCTCTTGCACAAGCATTCAATGTATCTTTCCTGTTATGAGACTCATATTGAAGTAAGAAATGGTTAGGTCTTTTTTCCATAATTTTCCTCAATTCTTCAACTAATTCTTCCAATAAATACTGATGATTTACAACAAATAGTTTTTAATAATAAATATTTGATATTTTCAGTGCCTCAAGAAAGTCTCAAAATTCATAGCTGAACAAAACGAGAGAGTATACGAACCTAGGGGATTGAAGCTGACAGATCCAAGTACAAGAGGCCTCAGGGTACTAGAAATAAGCTGTCTTGACCGTCCTCCGAATGCATGACTCACATTGTCTCACTCCACACAGGAGTTTTTCATGTGAAACTTAAGTGTTTAATTGTCAATGACTATGAGTCCGGAAAGATACTGATATAACAAGAATACTATTGGAAATGAAAGATTCGACCTCAACTTTGTGTGTAAGTCAGTGAGTGTTATATCAATATCCATCAATTATCTGCGTATTCAAGAGGGTCCTTCCTCTACGACTAAAGAGGGAAAAAACATCTACATAAGATATTTCTTAGGTAACTTATATTTTCGAAAACATAATCAACTGACTTTTATGAAAAGTTGTGAATAGTTATAGGATTTTCTGAACTTGTCATTATTTCCATAATATTTTTCAGAGAATATCTATCTATAGTATTTTTCGGATTATGATTATCTCTTCTCTTTGACTGCCTGTTATTTTATACTGTATCGAGATTGTTGATAATTTTATTAAATTTTTATTCAATTCCATCTTCGTCTTCCAGATATTTTATTCGTTTGAAGTTGTTTTGAAATATATTTTACTCGAAGTTTGTGAATTTTCAGTTTCATTTGTCCAATATTGATAATGTATTATATAGATATTAAATAATGTCACTTTTTAAGAGACTTTTTCATTAAGTAGGTATTCATTTTTCAAAAACTTCTGGTTGTACTGTTTTGGAGTAAATAACACTGAATTGAAATGAAGGCACCATTCGAATCATGTTATTATTATTTAGTTTGATAAAAAAACTCATGTAAAAAAATAGAAAGGATTTCACAAAAATCTTATCTCATAACTCTCTTGTTTGTAGAAGCAAATAGTATTTCTGAATGAATTTATTAGAATTCTTATTAGAAGCAGTGAATCATATAATGTATAAGGATACAACTGTACAGAACGATCAGCTCATTATGTCTCATAGTTTATATTCATCTAGAAAGATATTAATACTTGTTTACAAAAAGGATTTAAAACTTTAATAAATTTTAATTATATGCGAGCCCTTTCGATAGCAGACTGTGCTATCATCATCGTGGCTCTACTGAACATTTTCTCGTATCATTTGCCTTTTTAATTTTTTTTTTTTGAAAAAGTTTTAAATTAAATAAGTCTTTGTGCTTCCTCTCTGTAATGTTAAACCGAATATGTGACAATTTTCTACATGATGAAAAGTATTATCTTTGTTTTTCTCATGGCTAATTCTGACTTTGTACTTTAACCTCAAGTTAGTAAGTACTTTTACCTAACTTTTTTACAATTTTCATGCAATCTTCCGTAGATGTCTTGATAAAGGGAATAAACATTCTCGAAATCTCGACCATATGACAAAGAGTATTCTTTAAATAACAGCCTACAATTTTAACTGGACTGTTATTTAAAGAATACTCTTTGTCATATGGTCGAGCTTTCGATTCGAGAATGTTTATTCCCTTTATCAAGACATCTACAAAAGATCATAAGAACGTTGCATAAAAATTGTAAAAGAGTTAGGTAAAAAGTACTACTAACTTGAGGTTATAGTACAGAGTCAGAATTAGCAATGAGAAAAACAAAGATATTTTTCATAATGTAGAAAAGTGTCACATATTCGGTTTAACATAACAGGGAGGAAGCACAAAGACTTATTTAAATTTTTTTCAAAAAATATAAAATTATTTCAATGGTACATGCTTGGCATCACCTGGATTTGAAAATTGACAATATGAAAGAAAATATTTGAAATTTGACAGAGAAATGACAGGATTACCAAAAGGTACACCAACCACATGGCTAACCCAAACAAAAGTACCTGTTCTACCCTGTGAACAGTGTTGCCCCCACGCCTAACTAACCTTCCCTAAAATGTTACTGTCCTTTGACACTTTAACGAAACAAATCTGTGGAATTGACAGGTTGCGTGAAAAATTCTTACAGTCAACAATAAAATAAATATTTCGAAATAAAATTTCAAAAAATTCATCTCTCTTAACATAACTACACAGTAGGTTTTGGTGAATTCCTATCGGAAAACAACTACTTCCCCAGCGAATACCACGTTGGGTATTGGAATTATATCCGACATATATTTATGCAAGATATCTCTGTGATCTCAAATCCATTTTTGACATTTTTCACCTCTCTTTTACTTAGTATTATGTGAAATAAACGTTAAATTGGAAATCCTAATGCAATACCCTTAAAGTTTTGAAGTACGATAAGAAGCCCGCATCACTTGTATCTATCGCTGTATTGTAGACAAACACTAAATAACTCTTTTTTGATTGATTCGGCTGTTACTTGATGAAGATCTATAGTAATTTCATAAACTACACCTTACGAATTGATCTTCACAAACTTCACTTTAAAAAATATATCACTATATGTTTCGCTAACACAGTAGCTTTTTCGTAGTGAATTAAATACTGATATATTCCTTGAAAATAAAAGTTTGTGAAGATCAGATCGGAAGGTGTAGTTTATGAAAAAAAAATAACTCGTTGCCTACCACCAAATGTATGGGCTTTGTAAAATGCACGAAATATTGCGGGACTCCTATGAACCGCGTACACCCTACACACTGTATATAATTATGCACATATACTCGCACGTCCTAACTGACCAGGATCAAATATTCTCTAAGGATACTGCATCTTGTGGCTACACCACTACTTAACTACCCCGTTAACAGTCAAATTGTTGAAAAAACCTTTTACAAAAATCAAAAGTTAGTTCAATTTGAAGATTTTGAGGTCGTTTTGAAATATATGAGGTGTTGATTCGAAATTGAATTGAAGTATATCTCATTGGATGAATAATTATAGTTATAGTATAGAGCTTAATATTTTGCAACCTATAAAATGCGAAACAATCTTGACACACGACGATCAAAGCTCTCTGATCGCGTCTTCGTAATCGGGAGCGGATATGAGTGAAGCAATCCAGATGCTGTCAAGCTCAGAACAAGCTGCACATTAAATGTGTTTCATCTATAATTTCACTCTCAATTGAAATATTATTCGTTTAGATTCGCTTTTGTGAGTTTTGCAACCAAACATGCAGTTTTCAGCTCGAGACATTATTGAAGTTCCAGTTTCCTTGTTTTGTTGGAAAGTTATTTAGCCTGCCCAGTTTGTTTGTTTGTTTGTTTATATATTCATTCATTTGGGTCAAATTTAATAATTGGAGTTTGACCCCCTTTCTGTTGATAGATTGGTGTGATATTTGGTACACACATTCAGTTTTAATGACAATCCAATTTAATGAATTCTAAATCATTGTAAATCCGAAATGGCCGCAGCTACAAAATGGCGAATTACATATTTTTATGTCTGGCGGATTACTTGCATATCTTCTCACAACTACCTCAATATGGGTATCAAATGACAAGTCTTGACTAGTAGATTAGTAGTACACTTTGAAAAAGATGCAAATTCAAGATGGCCGCAGCTATAAAATTGCGGATTACATATTTTTTCACAACTACCTCAATATGGGTATCAAATGACAGGGTTTGACTAGAAGAATAGTAATACCTACATTTTGAAAAAGATGCAAATTCGGAGTGGCCACAGTTACAAAATGGCGGATCACATATTTTCTCACAACTACCTCAATATGGGTGTCAAATGACAAGGCTTGACTAGTAGAATAGTAATTCATTTTGAGGAAAATTCAAATTTAGGATGGCTGCAGCTACAAAATGACGGATTGATATTTTTTCACAACTGCGCCAATATAGATATAAACTGATAGGGCTTGACTGATAGAATGGTAGTAAACTTTGAAAAAGATGCAAATTTAAGATGGCCGCATACAAAATGGCGAATTATCATTTTTTCTCAGTTACACCAACATGGATATCAAACGACAGGGCTTGACTAGTACCTTAGTAGTGCCCTATGAGATAGATGCAAATCCAATATAATCTATTCAGAAAACTTCGTCAACTCTGAATCGGAATACAAGCATGGATTTCCCACCCAAGTTTATATATTGTATCGTGTCGAGGACTGTGGCGTTGGGGTGGCTAGAGGGGTTGTTCCAAGTTAAGGTGAGAGGTTGAAACGTGCCTAGAACTGTGTAACGGCATTAGGGTGGATTAGAAACTGAAAACTCGAAACTTGTGTTGAACGGTTTCATTGAAAAAAAAATAATGATATAGATGCTAAAAACTGAAAACTTAGTCGGAAGGTCCTAGGTAGCAGTCATCACACCACTCTCCTCAGCAATCAAAGGCATTGATAAGATGAAAAACAATAAAATCGATGGGCGTAATATTTACATATTTACTTAGGTTATGCTACGCCCAATGATGAATATATGATCAATATCGTGGATTGCTGGGGAGAGTAGTGTGATCCTGCTACCTAGGACTTGTCGAATAATTTATTGGTTTTTAGTACATTAACTACATCATTTTCTTCCCTTATTTTTCAATAAAACCGTTAAATATAAAAACTATTTTTACTTGTTTTTCCGAAAGATGGGCTATAGATGAACAAACTGATATCTTTTCTGACTGAGTCATGAAAATATAATTTTAGTTCTCCAAACCGCCTGATATAAAGCATTATCCCCACGAAAGGTGTTCCTGTAAAGAGAGAGATGCTCATTCAGCAAGTAAAACGTGGGTCAGGGTAGTTCCGACATAAGAATGATAGTAATATGGTTCCAAACGCTACTGAATATCAAATAGAATTCCACCAGAAGTCTTCTCTTCAAATCATAACTTTATCACTATCTCGTCAACAGAAAAATCGGATATATTTTCTCAGTTCAACAACAACGAACAATAGTTCTGAAAACATTTTTTATTATTGGGTGCTAGTTCCACTCTTGAATCGCAGAATTAATGACAAGCAGAAGCTTCATAGTTGACGTGGACACATCAGTTCCATCTAACACCGCTGTTTTCAAGGAAGTGTCCCAAGACCCTATCCTCGGGCAATTTCTCTAATACGCAACCAAAATGAGACACTATATAAATAGTTTCAAGTGATTTTACGCTAGTGATACTAAAATTCACTCCAATCCATCACCTATCACAGGAAAACTTGAACTCAATTTCTAAATGATGCAATAAATGGTTACTTCCATTGAACATTGCTAAATGTGTCGTCTTGCATTTTAAAAAAACAATCTGGTTTTCCGTACACAGTCCAAAGTAATCAATCACAAACTACAAACAGTTACTTACCTGACACTCAAACCAGTGTGTTTCATCACTTCAAATGTCACCTGATCCAGTCATATTCTGTCAACATGCGAGTATGCCAGAATTGATTTCATGAAACACTTTTACAAATACCCTTCATGACATCGATGAAACTACCAAACTTACGTTCACGCTATCTTAGAATATGATGTCCAGTTTTGATGCGTGATTAAAATCTGTTGGAAAACCAACCCTCATATACTAAAAGCTGCACCCGGCAAACCTTATCACTTTCTAGCAGTATAGTCTCCGAGAAAATCTCATCTCCTTCCCCATTCTCATATGAAATTGTACTGGCATAGGCCAAATTTTCATTAGAAATTTCGATAATAGATTACAAGACCATTGATTCAAACTGAAGAAGTAATCTTCAAGACCAAACAATGAAAGCACTTTCAAGGCCTCCGATATAATAATATAATAAAAAGTTGTTAGTGCTACACGCCGTCAGCGGTCATGGAGATCCTTCTAGATCTACCTCCTCTCCACATTTTTCTGGAGAGAGGCTAGATGGACGGCATATAAACTTGTGCACATGGCCAATTGCACAAATCAATCTGATGCAGAGTACACTAGAATGATAGCTGACACTGGAAGTCACAGCATTCTGGAAATGACCTCTGACATTAGGCCTTTAACTGTCAACTACGGACTGCCTTATACAGTACTTTTTCCGAGAGAACAGGTGTGTGTTAGTAAATTTATATAGATCAGTAGCGTACCATGACTATTAAAAAGGAAAATACTTTAATTTTGGATTTCAAGAATGCCAGAAAAAACCTCCCAATATAAATATCCATCGATGGATTAAACAAGTATTCGAGTTCACTAGAGATCAAGTAGAATGTATTCAATTTGATCACATCCGTTCAAAGGTTTATATAAAAGTAATTTCGAAGTTATTAGTAACAAAAACCCTTCAGAAGTTTGAAAATATAGAGTTGTTTTATGAAGATGAGGAACAGAAACAAGAGATTTATATTAGTGCTGAAGAAGATGATACTTGGGTAAGGATTTTTTATTTTCCCCCGGAACTTAAAATTCTAAGTTGTTAGAGTATTTTGGTAAATACGGAATAGTTAAATCAATAAGGAATGAAATGTGGTCAGGCCAAGATCTTTATCCGGTAGAAAGTGGTGTTAGGTCTATGTTAATTTCTATGAAAAAGAAAATACCCTCCTATGTCACTATCGAGGGAATAATATCTCTGATTACATATAAAAATCAGGAAAGAACGTGTATGATATGTGATAAACCTGGTCACGAAAGAAGAGATTGCCCTTCAAAACCGAGTAATAGAGTTATGACAATCAGAAGACCTAATGCTCCGATAATGACAGCTTCACACAGCTTACAAGGAACATCTTACGTTGACGTTACATGTGAGAAACCAAACATTGAACCCACAGAACAAATATCTGTCCTTAACTCGGAAGATCTGATCAATCAAGCTGAAAATAACAATCAAATGCCAAATTTCCAGGAACAACACATGGAGCCACCTCAGTCCTTGCCAGAAGTTATCGTTCACAACCCTCCACAAAACCTACAGGAGGGAGTAACTATCCAAACAAATATAGTGTCACGAGAAGAAGATATTATTCCAGCTACTCCAATAAATGATAAAAAGGAAAAGAAAGCGGAAAAGAAGCGAAAGAAAAAGGCCAAAACAAACGTAAGTTCGGAAGAAGAAAAAAGAGAAGTCCCTAAGTTACAAATAAATCTGAGCAGTAACTTCTCACAAATTATTGATAAATACGAAATGGATAGTTCCAACGTGGAAGAGAATTCTCCAGTGAGCGACGCTGATATGTTTCAGAACTTTTTATTGTACTTTTCTTACAACCCTTTTTATATATTAGTCCATAAAAATAGGTACCAATTTACTTACTCTACTTTCGGCTAATTTCAATGGTATTAAAAATCCAGTCAAACAAGGATTACTTTCTGACTTTATCAGGAAGCATGATATTAATATTATTTTTGTGCAAGAATTGACCACAGATTTTTTGAAACTCTCTCCTGGATATACCATGATATGCAACATAGGTGAATCGAAACGCGGAACAGGAATTATACACAGATGTGGCTATGACATAAATGATATACTTTGTTCTCAAGACGGTAGAATCGTATCGGTAACTATTGAAAATATTCGCTACGTGAATATTTATGCACCTTCGGGAAGTCAAAACTATCGATCGAGAAATGAGTTTTTCCAAAATGATTTGTTTCTTCATTTCAACTTCAATTTGCCTGACATTTTAGTAGGAGACTTCAACTGTGTAATACAGCAAAGCGACTCTGAAAATAATACGTCGATTTGTAAAACGCTCTTACGACTCGTTCAGAGCTCAAATTTAGTTGATACGTGGAATATCTTATATAAAAACAAAAAGGAATTCACATACTTTAGAGAGAATTGTGCTACGCGTATAGACAGGGCATATATATCCAAAGAATATAAAGAATTACTTTATAAAGCAGAAATTAAACCGGTTGCATTTTCAGATCATTCGGTATATTTATTTTACCTCAAAATAAATAATAGGCCTAAATTTATTGATCATGGATGGGGTTACTGGAAATTGAAAAAATTTTGTCTCAGTGAAGAAATTATAAGGGATTTTAAACAAGAAATAATTAAAATAAAACAAAATTTCTGTTATAATAAAGATTTTATCAGATGGTGGTTCTTTATATTCAAAAAGAAAGTTAAATCTCATTTCAAAAATATTGAAATCACTGACGCAAGAGAACATAAAAGTACTGTTGAGTTTTATAACGGAGCATTAATTGAGCTAAATGAAAAACAACTTAAAGGCGAACATGTTGGGAAAGAAATACGTGAAATAAAAAATAGCATGATAGAATTGAAACAAAAAGCTTTGGACAAAAAATTTATGAATAAAAATAAAGACCAACTCAATGACCATTACTCTTTATACGACCTAATGAAAGAAAGGAAAAATAGCGGATCAGTAATCCCAAAAATTGAAACTGAAAACCAAGAAATTTTAAAAAGTTCTAAAGACATTTTAAATTACGCGTATGAACATTACAGACAAAAATTCCATTCTGCTGATATCGGAGAACGTGAGATACGATGTATGCTAGCGCATATTGTCAAAAAATTGTCGATTCTAGATAATACGCAATTAAATAAGGAAATCGAGAAAGATGAGGTGCTGAAAATCTTTAATTCAGTATCAAAAAAGAAAACCCCGGGTATGGATGGAATACCCTATGAATTTTACATTTGTTTCTTTGATGAAATAGGAGATGAGCTAACAAAACTTCTAAACTTGATTTTCATTAGTGCAATTTGTCCCCCTAGAGAATTTTCAGAGGCTGTTATCACTCTCATTCCAAAGAAAAAAAATCCATTGATGATCAATGATTGGAGACCTATAGCTTTATTGAATACCGATTACAAATTACTAACGAAAATTTTAGCGGAAAGAATCAAAATTGTCTTGCCAAAAATTTTAGATGAGCAGAACTGTGGGACTGAAAAGTCAATATTCAACAACCTTCTCTTAATCAGGGATACTATTCTAGACTGGGAAACCAAACAAAAAACTGAAGGAGGTATTATAAGTATCGATTTTTCCCAGGCCTTTGATAGAGTTAATCATTCATATCTTTGGCAAACTATGAGTATTATGGGTTTCGGTAACA
>WOGR01005504.1:0-13763 GCA_015342045.1 Leptinotarsa lineolata | reverse complement strand
ACTCCAAATGAGTAGAGTAAGATTGGAACGGCAAGCATATTTGTTGCAGCAACTTTGTTCTTCCCCGACAGTTCCGATGACCAGATCTGTCGGAGTTGTGCTGATACTTGCCGCAAATAGAGTTCTTCACTGCTATTAGCTCTTGTGAGTGGCGTTGTTCCACCCCAAGGTAAGTATACGTCTCTCCGGCATTATTAATAATATTATTATTATTGTTATTATATTGACAAAAAGTCAGAAGAAACTCCTTGGAATATTCGGTTACTCAAAGAACTGTATCTACCGGATACCCGCACCTAGATCAATAGACCTTCCAAAAGAAGGGGGTGATTTGTTCAATAGACCTTTGACTAGTCTCGAAGACTAAATAGTGAATCAGTTATCTCTAGGGTGACTAAACGTCCAGGAAATCCGGGATTGTCCCGGTTTCCAACTAAGCCATGAGGTGTCCAGAAAAAACTGTCTTGGGAATCACAAAAGTGCCGGAATTCGAATTTGAATTATGCAAACGAGTCCAAATTTGGACTCGTTACATACTGCAGTTGCGCTCCATCTCTGGTGATCATGTGATCATAGTTTTTATTTGATAGTGTTTATTGTTTCTGATTTCAAATAAACAATTCTGATTTGAAATCGTGAAAATTATTATTAATTGTTAATAAATGTTTTGGTACGGCAATGGACGGAAATTTTTTGACCTCTCACCCATAATTTAACTTTGAGGAGTTGGCAACACTGACTAAGGGTTCATCTATTGTCTGCTTGTCACGCCACTAGATCACTAGCTTCTATTTTAGTTTTGCGTCTTGCGCGATTAGTTGACGTTATGTCAGTGTTAGCGTAATCAAGTGTCAAGTCAAGTTAATGTTAGTAATTCTAATACCGGCTTCTCTCACGTCACAATGCCAAAACGTCAGAGAGTAAATTATGTTTGGGGGAGGAGGAGAGTAAAAGAGGAAGTCCAGATTTTCTCTATAAATGATTTGGCAGCCTAGTCATCACTCGACATGAATTATCAAAATATAATGAAATAAACTGAATTGTTAGCGGAAAAAATTTCAGAACTTCAAACTCGCAGAGAGAAAAAGTATTAGGCTTTGAACTGATTTCTATCATAATACCTTCAATCATGACTTTTTCGATCTAATGCAGCTAATCATTTATTGAAAATACACACCTGACAAATAATTTAGTTACCGCCTATCACATTGAATTCTTTTTCGAAACGAAAGCTTCCAAATAATGTATGGAAAGGATTTTCTCTATTTCAGCAATGAATTCCTACGTCTCGAAAATAATGAAAATATCACCATGAGAAAGAATACAAATTGTTGAACCAAAAAGAGTCCGCAATGATTTAAATTCAATGTGTTACTAAAGGTCGAGAGAATGGAACCGGAACGACGTACCATACACGAGATATTGAACAAATATGTTAGCGGGTATTGCCATATTGGCAGTTACATATGGATCCAGAATATCCATTGTTGTAAAACCGAGGTCTGATAAGGGAGAGAATAAAATGGACGATTTTATTTACAACCCTCAATCCCGCTTCGAATCAATAGGAATGCGGTAGTTTTCCTGCAATAGTATAATTTGTAATAATAAATACGTTATGGATATGTCGCATGTTCATGTACAAATTACCTTTAGTTAATTGAATTTAATTATGAGTCTCCATACGAGACAGGATATTGAAATGGAAGATATCTCAAAACTGTTTTGGTTCTATAATTACAGTCTGTTCTTGACAAGTCAGTTCAATCATTTATATATGTATATACAGGGTGTAACATAGGTACGTTGAAGTATTCATGTGACGTACTTCTGAGACAATTTAAAAAAAAATCTAAATGAACTTGTGTCCGAGAATGCTTCGTTTCGGAGATGAAGGATGTTGAAATTAAATTTTTTTGTTCGCTTTTCGAAAATAACTTTTGCAAAAAATAAGTTATTTACGCGAAATTCGGTACCCGGGGTTTTTTGACGTGGAAAATCATAATTCTGTATTAATTTCCATGTGACATCTAGAGGGCGCAGCGTACGCTGTCATTATTTATTTCAAATTGCCTTTTTGACAGTGAACTTTTGATATTTTTCATGAAAAACCTAATATCCACACCTTTTCCAATTAAAAAAGGTACACCTACTCAACAACGTTGGAGGTGGTCGTTTTCGAGATATTTACAATTTTCCAAATCGATACATATTACTTAGCTCCTAGGGCACTAAGTGAAGTTGCTGACAACATTACAAAAACTGAGTATGTGTTGGATCTCGTCAAAATAAACATCTTTTTCCTTTGAAATGTTCAAAGGAAATAAGGTTTTTGTAATTTTAGTTACTTTCATCAAACTCTATACGCAGTATACCCGTACAGACTTCTTCCAAACTGAGCATTATCGAACTACTCATTCAATCCAAATAAAAAAAAATTGTCAGGTTCAATTATTCAATTAGAAAGTGCTACATTTCGGAGTTTATGAAAAAAACAATTCGGAGTTCTATGTTATTCATTAGGAAAATAAACATATAAAAATTGAACGGAACAACTATTGCAACAACTGTTCAAAGTGACGACGAACAACATTAACACAAGCTTCTGCTCTCCTCATCAAAGAATTCCGCACCCGTTGAAAAATGCCTGGAGTGTTTCTTATCGTTTCGCAGCAAGCTATCCTCAACATTTTCTCGTTTCCAATGGGGCTAGCATCAACTAGTGATTTTAGGTGTCCTCAAAAAAATCGACGAGATTGAGTGACCTCGGGGGCTCAGTGCCTTCTCTTCTTATCCATTGTTGGGGATATGCTACGTCTAAAAAATTTCCTGCTATCACACAAAAATGAGCAGGAGCTCCATCGTGCATGAACTAAGAGTAATTTCGGACACCGATGGGAACATCTTCCATAAGTTGAGGAAGCTCGTTTTCCAAAAAATGTAGCTAAGCATCTCCATTCAAACGTGAAGGGAGAAAATAGGGACCGAATAAATAATCCCCAATTATGCCTACCAATACATCAAAAGATAATCTGTCTTGGAAATAAATTTGCGTTATCACATGTGGGTTATCTTCCGCCCAGATGTGGTTGTTATGGAAGTTCATGATACCATTTCTCGAAAAATCAGCCTCATGTGTGAAGAAGATTTTTCATAAAATTTGTGAATGTTGTTCGACTTTTCATTGAATCCATTGAGCAAATTCGATACGTGGTTGGAAATCACGTCGCGTAAGTGCATGGACACGCTAAATATGATATGGATATAATTGCTGTTCCTTTAGAATTCTGTAAACTGTCATGTGACTCATATTTAAAGTTTGACTGATTTTTCTTATACTTGTCTCTGGATGTTCACTAATTTCTTTGGGACCGCCTCCTCCAATTCTACAGTTCTTCTAGTACGTGTCCGTCCTACTGCAGAATTTGTTTCAAAGCTCACAGATTTGAAAAGTAGCCGGAAAAGATGCGCAAATGTCGCTGTACAAGGAGTCACGCGTCGGGGATACCTTTCCTGATATATGCGTCTGGCCTCGCTTGAATTTTCATCAGACAAGCCGTATGCAAAAACCAAATCGGCCATTTCAGCATTCGTAAAGTCGGGCATGGTACCAAAAATCACTTTATAAACTCCGAACTGTGAATTTTTCGATTGATAGAAAAAAATGTGACAGTAAACTTCTATTTTTATAAACAAACTTTCATAGTCTACTCGATTCAATTCACTTAATTTGCAAGCGGAGAGTAACGAAAATTATTGACATCAAATTTGGCTATAAAATAATATGCATCGATATAGAAAATTGTAAATATCTCGAAAACGATCACCTCCAGCGTTGTTGAGATGGTGTACCTTTTCTACTTGGAAATTAGGTTTTTTTATGAAAAGTACCAAAAGTTTACTGTCAAAAAAGTGAGGGCAATTTGAAATAAATAATGACAGCGTACTCAGCACCCTCTAGATGATACATGAAAATTAATACGAAATTATGATTTCCCACAAAAAAAAACGAACTCCAAAACGAAGCATTTTCGGACACAAGTTCATATAAACTTTTTGGTGTTTTGTTATCCTCACTGGGATTGCTCTCACGACGTTTCGACAAAGTCTCATTTGTCTTCATCTGGCGGTGATTTTGTTTTTTGTCAAGGTATTCGGAATTTGACCAACCTCACTAGGTCGCTACCTACTATATAGGTAAATTGATGTTCCTTGCGTATTCGAAAGTAGACTGTCCTCAAACAACAGTACCTATATAGTAGAAAGGCTCGTTTAAGGACAGTCTACTTTCGAACACGATTTCTTCAATGATTCTCATTTGTTACAAAAAAAAAACGTAGTGAAAATCAGACGAAAGCTATGTTTTTCATCGAATATTCAATATGAATTTACACAAAATGAATAGGTCATCTATCGAACAAATCGTATAATGTGCTTCATCAAGCACTTCATCTATTTCAATTTGAATGAAATCAAGTGAAAGACCTATGGATGCCATAATGTGTGCTATATAATTTCGTTCAAATGTCCGCTATGGCTTTTCATCCGAAACTTCTAATTTTCCATAACTCTAGCTCGTAAATCATGCTGAATTTGTCCGATGGCATGGGTTATGTGATTTGTAGGTCATTTGCATACACCTGCAACTCAAGAAACCCCACAAGAAACAGTCTAACGGAGTAAAATCGCACGATCTCAATGGCCAGTCCACATCACTTCCACGTGAGATGACCATGCCCTCAAATTGCTCGTGCAGAACTGTGGCATGAACTGTATGGCGCATAGCGCCACCCTTTCGAAACCTCATGTCATTGGTGTCCAATCATCCAATTCAGGCCAAAAAAGTTGATAATCATTGACCTATAGTACTCGCCGTTGACAGTGATGGCCTGGTCAACATCGTTCTCTAAGAAATATGGCTTTTCTGCCAAAGGCCGAGTTCTTGTGAGCGACAAGAAATCAACTGTCGGATTCTCCTGCACACTCTCACAGACAGTGGTGATGTTTTTGGCCAATTTTGCGTTTCATCGACGTAAGGGTGTTGGTTGATCGTGTACTGATCCAGTGGGCTCAAATTCATCCACCACTTTGCGAATAGTCTTCTCGGTTGCAGTATAACTATTTTATATTACGAAGATTCAAGTGACCACAGTTCCCTCACAACCTCTCACGACTCATGGGAAATGATTTCTGATAGCCTTCTACCGACTCTGAGAAATTTAATTTGACCTGGCAGACCAGAACATCTAGAAGGTTATAAGGTAATATGTCTAGAGGGGTCCAATGACTAATGGACATTTCATATCATGTCGGTGCCAAAAGTGTTCGATTCAATATTTCATTTCATCAAAATTTGAAAGGAAAATACCTCAAGAATAACTTTCTCTTCTGAATTGAGAAAATTTCTATCAAATATTTTTGAGAAATGATAATTATATGAAAACTATCAAATGAATCAAAACTAAAAAATGTAATAAAATGGTTATGGATCCACATGCAATTTCAGTTCTTCATGAATGTTATTTTGTACCGAAGCGGAAAGAATGTCTTTTCACTTCATTGGATATGCAATGAATCGCACTTCAGGAAATTCAGAGCTAACGTCGTTTTCGTGTAGTGATGTAGAAAACTCTTTCCGTATGAAAAGGCGCAAGCGGAACATTTCTTAATATGTATGTATACGGTGTTAAGTTGCTCACTGTGAATACTCAAACAGACTCCGTGGTTTGAGGGCAGACACGGTTGGTGCACCAGGTGCTCATACTGTAGGCCATTAACGTCTGATACATGACTGGGATATTTACAACCACTAATTAAGTTTGCGAGAAAATATTTGCTTTTCCCACGGCTGAGTGCAAGAAAATCACGAGACATCCGTGGAGAACTTGTTTGCTCCTTACGTTTTACATGTTGAAAATATCATCTTGTACGGTGACAAACTAGAGTGTGCCCGGGCCTTAATGATGTTCAGTGGGTTGATTCATGATTTCAATTACAAGGCGCACAAAGTTTTGCTATCAAGCTGCAGCCACCTCCTTAAATTAAAATTCAGGTCAGGAAAACTACAAAACGAATGAAATCATAATGAACATAAACTTAAAATACTCCAAATATATTTCAATTAGATAGAGATGAAACTGATGATATATTTATTATATATGAATAGAAAATCAATACATTTCACACAAAGAAAAATGTAAAGTGGATAAATGGCTAATTGATTCATTCATGGACGAATCCACTTCTGTTATCCCATCAACGCCAGAAAACTATGAAACTTTGAATGTTCTGATGACGATTTTAGTATGTGCTAAAATATAGGTAGAACTTTACTTATAAGTAGAAAGGTTTCATTGAAAAAAAAAATGATGAATCTAGATAATGCACTGAAAACTAAATAATAATTCGGGAGGTCCTTGGTAGTAGTCATCACACCACCCTCCTCAGCAATCTAAGGTATTGATCAGATAAGAAAAATGAAGGAATCGTCAGGCGTTGCGTAACCTAATAAAATATGTGAATACTACGCTCAACGATTTTATTATTCTTTCATCGAAACAGGAGAGTGGTATGATGACTGCTACCTAGGACCTTCGCAATTATTTTTCAGTTTTCAGTACATTATCTACATGATTATAATCTTTCTTTTTTCAATAAAACCGTTTAACATATTCATATTTTACTCATTTCATTTTCAAGTTTTGAGTTTCTGCTCTTTCATCATTAATTATTCAATTTTGTCATTATTTACCCTAATGCCACACCCTAATAAAATTTTTAACCACCGTAACGCCACACAGTTCTTGACACGATACAAAATCTTGACTTGGATGGAAGATTCATGCTTGTATCCCGATTTTGAGTTGATGAAGTGATTTGTATAGAATATATTGGATTTCAATCTTTTTCTCAGTGTACCACTATAGTACTAGTCAAACCCTGTCATTTCATACTCATAATGGGGTAGTTGTAAAATAATATGTAATCCGCCATTTTGTAGCTGCGCCTATCTTATCTTGAATTTGCATTTGTTTTACAGTGTATTACTATTTTACTAATCAATCCCTGTCATCTGATACCCATATTGGGGTAGTTCTGAAAACATATGTAATCCTCCATTTTGTAGCTGCGGCAATCTTGGATTAACAATGATACAGAATTCATTAAATTATATTGTCATCAATACTAACCCGCAACTAGTGAGGTGGGGTTAGCCACACCCCAAGATAATTCAGATACGAGACTGCGGGATAGTTAAAGCGCGAAGGAAGAAAACCTTTACAATACCTTTTCATCAGCGTATTAGCTAGTGCGTGCGTACAGTGACAATATGCACGCATTATTGCCGGTTATTTATTTTGTATCATCAGGCTTCTTTTTTTAAAAGAGTTTTTTTTTTCATTTATTGCTAAATATGGCGGTTTCACGAAAAATATCTATGAGATCCCACAGTTACTTGGCTGGTTTTTATAAAAGAGCTTGCCAAAGAACTGATAGAACCTCAACTGAATGCAAGACTGATCAACAAGCGGCTACCTCGCTAGTTACAGATCAACATTGCGAGGATTACCCTGAAGAAAAACGTCCCTGTTATCCTCCAACAACAACTCCAGAAGCAGGTTCGATGGGGAAAATGTCCAAAGACTGAGGTTAAAGAGACGAAAGTGATCTGTTTCCAACGTGTAACACTAGTTTGCTCTGCATACCGTTTTACCAGTTGCGTGGATTGCACATAGAAAATGATCCCTAAAAGCGTCGGCGTCATTTTTTTTCTCAATATTTTTTGTATTTATTTTATATTATCTCATTTCAGAGTATGATACTCATTTTCAATTTTATAAACCAATCCAGGATTGAGTTTTGCTCAATTAATGCAATCAGTGTTTTTTTGTACAACAAATACAGTTTCTGCAATATATTTTTTTTGAATTTGTTGCCACAATCTAAAAAAATTTGTTGCAACTCTTTTGTAAGTACTATAAAGAGATTAGTTACATATTAAAAGTGGAGCATTTTTCAAACAAGTCATCTCAGGAGCTCAAATAAAGCTGGGGTTTGTCAAACCCCATCTCACCATTTACGTGGTCAAATTTCCACATCACCAGTTACGGGCTAAATGTGTGTACGAAATATTAGAACGATTTGTCAACAGGAGAGGAGTCAAACTTCGATTACTTTTGACCTGAATGAATGAACAGAGCAAGCTATACAGTGCATTTCTTTAATGTACCCTCCTATTATTTTTCAAACGGGTCAACTCAAAAAATTGAAATTTGAGATAATGGAATTAATGCATAAATACTTCATTTTGAAGTGAAATTAACAGATGAAACTTTCAAAATTGATACTGGGCGCCAACTGGGCAAAAATATTAAATAGAAAGGGGGCTCTTGTGACAAATAATTTTGAAGTTCCTGAGAAATAATTCACAACTCTAGAATATGAAGTCAATATTTTCACCAACTACTCAATGGCGTAACATTTAATGATTTTCTGAAGACAAATACATGATTATCGATATTTCTAGAAACACTCCTTTTTATCTGCCTTATGACAATTCCAACAAAACCGATAAGGTTTGTTGAGTTATTTTTTGTTTATAAAAACGACAAAAAAATCAGTATGACAATGAACATCATTGTTCAGTCAGAATATTATCATTTAGTATTCGGTTTGACTAGTAGGAAGGTACTATGTCAACAATCTCTAAAATGGTCAATTCTCGTCCATTGGAAGAAAAAATTGAAGACATTTTTATTTACGGTACGACGCGTAACTTTCATGAGACCGAAAGGATTTTTAATGAACGTTTTCCGAATTGTCCTATCTGTAGAAAATATTTGAGGGAACTTGTATTCAAATTTACAACTACCGGTAGTGTACCTACATAACAAAAAGCCCCCAGGTCATCCGTCCATTTCGGAAGAATAGCAAGTGCAAATAATTGGTGAGATGGTAGTAAATCCTGAACATTCTACTTATTCCGTTGCGAATGTTTGTGAGGTGTCTCCTTCTACTGTGTGGAGACTTTTGAAAAGGAAAAAGTATCATCCGTTCAAAATTGAAACTGTACACCAATTAACTAAAGACGACTCTGACCGAAGAACAGAATTCTGCGAAATCATGACGGAAACCATTGCAAGGCATCCTACCTATCTCCACAATATTTGTTTTAGTGACGAATATACATTTTTTTCAAACAGAAATGTTCACAGACAAAATTGCCGTAATTGGAGTGACACCAACCTCCTCGTTTTTCGGGAAACACATACCCAATATCCAGAAAAAATAACGTTTGGGAAGGAAAATTTGCAAACCATATTGTAGCATGTTTACTTATTTATCAAAATTTAACAAGGGAACTTTATTTGAATATGCTGGAAATCACTGTTGACCCTCTCATCTCTGAAATCGTCGAAGCGAATCCTGATAAAGTTGATATGGTTATTGTATTCCAACAAGATGGAGCACCACCGCATCACTCCAGATGAGTAAGAAACTATTTGGATACTACTTTGCCCGGTCGTTGGATTGGCCGTCGAGGTTCTACAGAATGGCCAGCCCGCTCGCCAGATTTGACACCTCGGACTTTTTTTATAGGGCTATTCAAACCAAAAGGTGTACAGAAATGAATATGCTTCAATATTGTATATGAGATAGAGAATAATGAATATTTGTAGAGATATTGACGTTACTTTGTTCGAAATGTTTGGCGTGAAATATCAGATAGGCTGTTTATATGTCAAGAAGTTCAAGGCAACCATTTTGAGCATCTTCTGAACTGACCTTAAACTTATTACCTTATATTATTTATGAAAAATGAGAAATGAAAATTTTCTGTTTCAACCACTTTTATTCGTAACTAAGGTTACTGCAGTTTCGTCCTAAAACTTTTATATAAAAATGCCCTCATAGGACGAAACTGCAGTAACTTAAGTTACGAATAAAAATGGTAAAAAACAGAAAATTTTCATTTCTCATTCTTCATGATGATCTCTCACCACGTAGTAACGGCTACATCCATTAATTCATATTATGTAGTTGAATGTCAATATATTCAGGCAATTATTAAAAGTTTCGCTATTTTGTAGTAGTTGAAGATATTGACATCATGTTCTAGGGTTATGAAGCATTTATCAGGAGCTTCAAAATGATGTGTCACAAGACCCTCTTTCCATTCAATTTTTTTACAAATGGCGCCCAGTCGCCATCTTGAAAGTTTCATTCGTCAATTCAACTAAAATGAAGTATTCATGCATCAACTTCATCATCCCAAATTTTAATTTTTTGAGTTGACCCGTTCAAAAAATTGAAGGGGGGACATTAAAGGAAAGCACTGTATGAAACCATTCAATTAATGAAAATAACGATAGGTTGAGAAATGAAAAAGTATAACAAAAAAAGGAAATCATAATCAACAATAAGAAACACTATTTTTTGCCTGAAAATGATATTTAAATGTTATGTTGGTGGTACTGGTCTAGGCTCCATTTTGTGCAGAATATTGATTCATACTGCTACGTTGTAGGAGAATAACCACCTAAAGATTGTTTCAACATGCCAAGGCACGCTGAGACAATCAAATTATGGACCTCAGTGAATGCCTGTCTACTTGATGTATGTGGTTTTTTCTCAAACTCAAGCATTACATCTAATTTGAGTTCATCACTCATTGCAATGGCAGATGCTTTTTTCATCTGTCCCACATGACCAAACTCGCGAAACTGCTTCGCTATTTTGCTTATTGTTCCTTGAGATATGGACGGTAAATTAGGAAATTTTTCAAGAAATAGGCGAGCTACTTCCTGTGATGTTCGGGTTTTATCTCCATAACCAATCCTTTGTAAAACTGTTATTTTATACATTTTCGTTAATTTAACCATTTATCAGACTTGAAGTTAACGAACTACAAACTTGAATTGAAATACTGACAACTAATAAAACATACGAAACAATTTGACAAGGCATTTTAAAGTAACGTTGCCACAGAAATTATTTACAGTTTTTTGAAGGATACCATCTGAAAGAACATTGCTATGGTTTTTGCTTACTTTCTTATTATCAATACATCGACATGAAATGCGTTTTGAGTATATCGCTATGAGTTTTCAGTTTATTTCATCGAATTTCGGCAACCACATGATTTTAATTCATTTTATCTTAATTGTTGCAATGAACTTGAAAAGCAATAACATTTTTGAATAGAGAATGAAGAGACCTTACAAACGATATATCACAAATCTATACTTCTCATTTAAGAAATTGGGAGTTATACCTGTCATTCGAAGGAGGTTGACAAATGAATATTCTTTAAGAAAAATGAAGAATCATTTCATTTTCGATCATTTACAAATGCCATGGAAACGTGCCGTTAACCTCGATCTGCCATAATTTCTCCAAAATAGTCAAATATCAGACAACAATCTTATTCAAACAAAGCGGCGTATTCCTTTCTGAAATAGTGCCCGTTTATCAATTCACATAAACTGAAGTGCTCTAAAAATATCCATCATGTACCAATTGACAATTGAAGTGGTTGGATTTCAAAAATACAAGCAATATCACAAATTGACATTCACTCGAGTTCAACTCAAGTGTATCTAAAAAGTGAAATAGTCACTATAACTTTGTCGATAGATTTTTATTGGCAGAGCACGAACGCCCCTTATAAACAAGTTATTATATGAAATCCAGATCGTTTCTGTCGCCAAAACTCAGGTCACGAGCCATCGCTTAGGTTTTATATGAAGCTGGGATCAGCAGGAGTCGTTTTTCATGGAGGCCAAGAAAAGTTATTCTGCAAACGCGTTTATGTCGTTTTCAATTTAGGAAAGTGGTGCACGAAGTTCCTATTCATGCATGTGGGGGCGTCTTCTCATATATAAGTTCAGCGGCTTGGGTTAGGAGTGATTTGACGTTGATTATAATTTATGTTACGAGCCCAGCAGTAACTCGCAGGTGTGGTTTAGTGTTTTGTTCTGTTCGGTTATAAGAAATGTCAATGGAAAAATAAATAAATCTAACCTATAATTGAGTAAATTGGACAAAAATAATTTCACGAAAGAAATACTAATCCAATCAAATGGTTTCGATAACTGGGTGGTTAGTGTAGGTTCTGAGGCATTGAATGTGAGGTTTTCCAGAAGAATTCTCTGTGAAATATGGCGGTATTTCGAACATTTCTCAGTTTTTGCCTGTTTCAACCAGAAATGAATTTTCTGAATTTAGGGCTAGGATAGAATGTCCAGGAACATCTATTTTTACCTTCCCAAAAATGATAAATCATTTTGAGTTACTGAATATCGTTATTCTGATCATTTTTCGAATTGAAATCGGCAAAATAACTTTTCCATATAGACAATTTATCATTAAAGAATGTAGTTGGCTTCGAAATAAGCCTTCACAGGCCAATGGTTCTGCCAAAATCATCCAAATAACAGAAAACCTCAAAAACTGAACGGTGCAAGTAAGAAGAAAAATTATTTGTGTTGGTCGCTATATTTCATGGTTTCCGGAACCTGAAACTACATGATTGCCCATTGATTTTGTTATGAACTTGAGCACTGAAGTTCACATTGAGGTAAACTGTATCCTTATCCAATGGCATCATTTCCGAAGGGAAAATGAGAAAAGGAAATCAAAACTTCACCAATTTCGCCTCAGCAGTACTACAAACATCTATAAAGTATTCTTGGTGTATCGGGTGGTACATTCCCGGTAACCGATATTCCGATATTGTGCGCTCTTGAAGAGTGTCGACTTTATAAAACGCCAAAAAAACAATAAAGAAGAATGAACCGCTTGTCAGCTAGTCCACGTGGACTCTAGAATTGGCGGTTCTTATTGAATACTTGTTACCAACCGAGTTTCATGATTGGCTGAAGAGTCGTAAAATTAAATTTGGAATTATGTTACAGTGACGACTAAAAATCGGTGAATGCGAGTATGGTTATCGTCCGTAGCCTCAGGAATTTTAAGTTCAACCTCTGATCGCGATTCCAGAATTCGAATTCGATATTCGCACAGTTATAATTACTTGAAATTGTTATCTGTTCAAAACGCGGCGTCCTTGGACAAGTATCAATAGTAATAATGAGTGTGATAACAACGCAGACTTTTTCCAGTGTAGTGATTCCAATAGCGGTGGTGGACAATGCGGAAAAGAGATACTAGTGAATAAGATTTGGATGCATTTGAATACTGAAACGCAGAGATTATGTTTCGATGTATATAAAAATTTACATCTCAAGTTTGGTTTCGAGAAAAACAAACTATTCAAAGCAACATCAGATTTGACCAAAATTCCTTGTTCAACTGTACGGAAAATACAAATACAAATCGCATGAACATAAGACGCGATATGATACAGGATTATCAAAACCTTTATATGTTCATCTAATATGGTTTGAAAACACATTGATCTCAAATTTGGATGCGAATAGTGTGATAGTTCTTCACAACACTTCCTATCATTCGCGACAGCTCACCGTACCGAATAAAAATTCGAGGAAAAATGAAATACAAAGTTTTCTAATGGATAACAATTTGTATTTTGAAGAATACTATACCAAAAATCGACTTCTTGAAGTTTTACAGACAAAAACATTTGAAAAAGTGTATGCCCTTGAGAGTATCGCTGAAAAGTATGGATACATCATACTGAGACTTCCCTTCTATTTTTTTGTTTCCAATACCATCGAGTTGATCCAGGAAAAGTTGAATCAAAGCACCAGGCGTGAAAATAATTTTCCAAAATTTGATAA
>WOGR01005503.1:0-13763 GCA_015342045.1 Leptinotarsa lineolata | reverse complement strand
AAACATACTCTCTGTGTTTGAATATTCAAATGCATCCGAATCTTATTCACTGGTATCTCTTTTTCGCATTGTTCACCATCGCTATCAGTACACTGGAAAAAGTCTACGTTGTTATCACACACGTTATTATTAGTAGTACTTGTCCAAGGACGCCACATTTTAGACCGATATGAAAATTTTCAAGTAATTATAACTGCACACTCAAATCGCGATCAGTTCCCGAAATTTAACATTGATAAGAGGCCGACGATATCCATACCCGCATTCCCAGATTTCTATTCGTCACCGTAACATGAATTTGAATTGAATTTTACGGCTCTTCAACCAATCATAAAACTTGGTTAGTAACAAGTATCCAATACGAACCGGAAATTCTAGAGTCCACGAGGACTAGTCGACAGGCGGTTCATTTTTATTTTTTGGTCTTTGATAACGCCGACCGACACTTAAACTGCGCACAATATCGATTACTGCGACTATACTCTCTACAAGTATCTCCATTTACGAATTCCCCATGCATAGACCTGAATTTGAATTGTGTATGCAGTACAAAAGGACAGAAAAAACTCAAGTCAGGATTACGCCAGGACATCAAAGTTTGCTATTTCACATAGAATCTAATTCAGGAATTCTCCTAAGAAAACACAAAGTTTAAAGTTTTGTTGAACTTTGTCAACTCGCTTGTTCGATGTCATCTACTTTGTTGACTCGCAGCCCTTGAGGGATTTAATTCAGTCATAAGTAATTGTAATACTTTGAAAATGGCTGTTTATATTCAGTAACTCAGAGTTTGATAATTCCTTCAGTACTTTGAAATGACATTGAGATCTAGGGTGCTTCAGAATCAATAAGTATTTGCCAGCTGATTATATTAATCAGTCAACTGGCTTAGTGAAATGGTAACTTCCTATGAGAGTGTAAACCGCTTCGTTACCTAACGCGTAACGACGCCAGTCTGTCTGGCTTTCCTTTCTCTCACGCACGAAAAGGGTTTAGTGTGTGTTAGATGTGTACTGTTGACAGTATTATAAAAATATAACCAGTAAGCACGTTATATTCTCTTATTATGTGAATCGTGGCTTAAAAATGATGATACTGATTTTGTGTGTGTACATTATTAATATCATTATTTGATTCTACAAAATAACAACTGGCTTAAGGTAGCTATAACATATGTACATGTACAAACACAAAAAAAATCAATAAAATATTTTATTTATAAATAACCTTTCCTCACATTATCATATTGTTATACATAAAATTTAAGTATTACCCTAAGCTTTTCCCAAGTTGAACAATATCAATGTTGACTAGTTCAACTTACATCAGTTTTTTTTCTAAGAAGGGTTGGTTGGGTAACAGGATTAATTTTTCTCAAAAAAAATATTGCCAACGTTTCGGATTTAATTAAATTCTTCTTCGGGGATATGTAACAATACATTTTCATAAACATACCTCCCACAAAAGATAACTTTTATCCTTTCAATTTTACGAGAACATGAATTTACAATTAAATTACTCACCGAAAATGAGTTCCTTCGTGTTTAAAATATAACTATTTCAAAAACATCGGACATATTAGATACATAATAGAAATAAAAGACACTAAGTATATTCACGCCTGAAGTATTGTAAAGCGAAAAACGTATTACGTTTTTGTAAAAAAGTGTAGTTAAAATCTCGCAATGAAGTTTTTATTACCACCCGTGTTAGGATTCACACGTTAAAAGGTAAGACCTCGTTAGAAGTTTTTCAACTTCTGAGAGTTGTCGTTCGTATGGGGGCGACAGCTGATAATCAGAAAAACGGATTTTGAACAGATTTTGAACATATTCTTGAATATTTGGAAGGCTTCAACATCTTGAGCGACCATCAATATGGCTTTCGGAAACAAAGATCAACAGGCGACCTTCTATCTTGTCACCCATATTTGGAATAACACAATGGTGTAAGTCTTTATCAATGACAGAAACAATGAGAATGAAAAGGGGGAAATTATTTAGGTATTTTACTGTTTTAATTGACATATGTCGTATTAAGGCCATCAACATTCCTTCTAGTGTTGACACTGTCGTGTTTGAAGATATGTATCATTTCGCTCAATAGTCTTTTAGATGAATATAGTTGAATATCTATGTTCAAAATCAAAAATTTCTTCATGTTTTCTTCATGTTCAACAAGGGCTGGGCGTTTTTGATATTTAGTTTCTTAGAGTCTGTCGTGTGTTCTGAAACTCGCGTCTTAAGATATCGTACAGTTTGACCAACATATCATTAGAGACAGCTTTCATGGTACAATTTGTACACTGATTATTGACAAAAATTGACAAACTATCAATGGCTCTACCCCGGTCCTTCTTATTACCAAAATTATTGTAGGATATAAAAGTATCAACTGAATCTGCTTTATTTTTCCGGTAGCAACAATTATTGGGTTTGCCGGTGCAGAAATGTTAATCGATCTAGTGAAAATAAAAGAATGGCAAGCCTGTTGCTTGTGAACATACCAGATTCCAAAACACATATTGAGAGAACTTTTGTTGTAGTTGGGCAAGAAAACCCACTGTTGTATAGGCAATATTTATCTTTACGGCCATCTCATACCCCACATTACAGATTTTATTCATGAATTACAAAAAAGAAAAATGTTTTTTAGATTTTTTTGGTATACTCGTTCAAAAAAACAGTAATTTCCGGACTTGTTACGTTAATTACCATTCTGACGGAATCCGAATATGGAAAAAATATCTCATTCAGTTTCAAAAAACTTTACTTTGATGCGCCAGGCTTTTAGTGATTACCCGTATATTGGAAATTTGCCAAAGAAGCCCACTGACTTCACAATAGCAGAATGGAGGAACACCCCCAAAACAAAGTAATTAATAAGCACTCGAACCTTCTAATGAAAGTTTCGATGAACTGTAGCTCTTTTATCATTGCGAATCTAAATTGATTAATTTGTGCAATCCCAACGAAATTAACAAAATTAAACCGATTTAAATTGGTTCATTCTCATTTGAAGCAGTGCTGGTATCTAATCTAATTCATTTCATCATAATTTGATATAATGCTATCGCATTTCAATCACGATGAAATAAACGCAGTCTAGGATGAATATTTCATGTTTCTCGGTGTTTGTAATCCATAGCAGTCAGTCAATAATGTGTCGTGGTACATAATGAAAATCTTCCAGTCCCTTAAAAACAAAGAGACTGCGGTTGCTGTATTTCTCGATATTGAAGGAGCATTTGACAATGCCCTATCTAAATCTATAGGATCAGCCCTGGTTGGACCATAACTGTTTAGCATCTATGCCATGCTGGTAAACAAAACTGCAACTACGACTCTTCAAGACGAGGCCATTAGGTTCAGGGTCACCAGAGGCTGCCCTCAAGGTAGGGTACTATCGCCCCTTCTGTGGTCGCTCCTGTTGGAGTCTGCTTGATGCCCTCTAGGAAGAGAAGTAGATCTGCAAGCTTATGCAGATGACCTTGTCATTTTTCCAAGGTCCACGTCGGGAAGGGTAGTTTGTAATACCCTCCAAAGTGCAATAGACGTTGTTCACAGTTGGTGCCAGAGGGAGCAGATATCCGTCAACTCCAGCAAATCTATGATAATCCCCTTCACCGGGAGGAGAAAATTGGACGATTTAACGCCACTTTCTCTCAATGGTGAGGTCATTTCATTTGATAAAGAACGCTCACTTGGAAAAAGTTTTACACAAATCCAGACTGTCCCTATGAACATGTCGAAGGATTTGTGGTAAAACTTGGGGTTGAGGTCCCAAACAAATCCATTGGATATATGTAATGCACTGATACAACACTTTATTGTGAGATTAGCCGAGATCGACCAGTTGGCCACCTCTGCTCTATAGCTTTCTGCGACCGGCCACACCATCACAGCAGAGTTCTATTGGGAGGAAACCCACGAAATGTACCAAAAATTGCGTCAGAGGCAGCTGGTTCTGGTCAACAGAAGATTTCCGATCTAGCTCCACGACAACGCCCGTCCGCACGTTTCACAAATCATCGTCAGAAAACCCTTCGACAATTAGGACCAGACAAAAAACAGCCTTCGTCGACTTCATCTAATCCCGAGAACACAATGAAAATTCAAGATCCTAATTATATTTCACGAAATATTGAAAAGAAGGAATTGCAAAAAAATTGTCCATTTTTTGGTTTTCAGCTTAGAATTCATTATTGAAAAGTATAGTTCCGAACAAAAAAATCAGTGTTTAGTCTATCTAAGATAAGGATGACCAGCATGGGAAAATCAAAAACCGTGAAGGATAAAAAGTCGGGTAAATCAGGAAAAAGTTGTTTATTTTAGAACCCAATTCAGTGACGTTTTCAAACATAGAAAATTCCGAATAGTTCCGGATTTATTCGAAAAAAACCAAGAATCGTCAATTTAGTTTCAATTTATTTCAGACGTTACTTAAAGAGATATAGAATAACAAAAAATATACATGATTGCCGCTTTTCAAGCTGCACAAGATGGGGTTCACAGATTTTAAATCCGACGTTTCGTTTCCAAGTAACCATCACCAGTTTTACTTTTTTGTACAAACCGGGAAAAAGAATCACTCGTTATAAATTTTGACGACAATTTCCCAACTTTTTAAACGTCCCTCAAGCCCTTGAATCTGCCACGTTCTCTAATTTAACCGACTTTGTATCTCTTACGGTTTTAAATTTCCCACTAAGGAATCAGGGGACCTATTCACATATCACAGTCGTGATATGGTTTTGATATGATGATATGTGTACTATAAATAATAATATTTGTGGCTTGGAACAAAAACCACCAGTGTCATATTTTACAGTTTAAGGACAACTGGTCGCGAAGCCTTAGCTCGGTTTTAATCACGATTTCAATGCAATTAAAAAATAATTTTTCTTTCATTAGCATGCCCATATTGCCCATGAATGGTAAAAACCTTCGGTTCCTATTTCACTCAAAAGTATCTTTACTCTGTGTTCATTTAAGCAGCGGAGTGTTCCAAAACATTATCATGCACAGTGCACGTGACCTCCCAGACATTTTAAAATTTTCAAACTTTAAAATACCGTGTACCAGGCGATTCTCTAAGGTGACTCACCCTTATAACTTTTTTTTATTATTGGAGATAGAAAAAGAAATTTGGAAGTTGTGTATTATAGTTCAATTTACATTTTTTGACATATTTACTTGCTTTGACGTACTTCCGGTTTGACCGGAAATGACCCCAACTTTCGATTTTTAAATATAACATCCTATATATTTTTACTTATTTCGATCGAGAATGACATTCCCAATCTAACAATACTTCATTTGTCAATATCTGACAGATAAAATAGTTTTTATTCCAATTTTTATTTTTTGATCTAGAATGCCATGGATTATGTAAATCGCTCCATTCTTGATCATTCTTGGCATTCCAGAACATCACTGAGGAACAGCTAATCAATGTGATGTGCGCAACAATTGAAAAAGTTGAACTTTGCCGTGATCAAGGAGGAGGCCATTTTGAAAATTCATGACCTTAATGGATTGATTTGCGACTTTCTTGCAATTATTCAGAAAAATAGAGAAAATAAAGTTGAAGTGTGTGGCATCATATTATTCGTACGAAAATGATCTTCTACAAAAAGGCGACGAAACGACCCCTTTCCATTTGAAAAAATCAAGTTAACTGAAAAAATTCATATTTGCGACTGTAAAATGATTCTTAAAACGACTGTGAAGTCATAAGCCTCACAGTCGTAGTTTTCCCATGTTACTTGTTCAAAAATGAAGCGATTTACATGATCCATGGCATTCTAGATAGAAAAATTAAAATTGGAATGAAAATGATTCATTGATGATTCAATGATTTCATTTGGCAAATACTGACAAATTAAGAATGTCCTTCTCGATCGGAAGAACAAAAAATATATAGGCTGTTATATTTGAAAATCGAAAGTTGAGGTCATCTCCGTTCAAACCGGGAGTACTGCAAAGCAGGTAAATATGTCAAAAATTGTAAATTGAACTATAATACACAACACTCAAATTTCGTTTTTCTATCTCCAATAATAAAAAAGTTATAGGAGTGAGCCATCTTAGAAAATCATCCGGTATACAAGGGTCCGTTTTACATAATTATGTCTCGGAAAATCAGACATATTTTGGAGGAAACTGCGTTTGATTTGGAACTCCATATTAAGTTTCAGCTCTTGAAAAGCAGATATCTCATGGATTTATTATTCACAAAACCCAGGCAATTCATTCAACAAGGGGCCGATATTCATCACAAACGATAGCAAACTTCAAATTATAGAATTTGATAGATGAAATCAATAAACATAATGTGTGGAAATAGTTTTCATTTCGATTACTATGGTTGGGTTCTGGGCCTCCCCGCACCACTATGACGTCAGTAATAGCATTGACCTTCACTGATGTCACACGACCTTGAACGATGTTGAAGGCCATGTAACCTTGAGGGGTTGACCTTGAGATTTAGGTCTGTCCAAGATTCGTGACCGTGGCTATGTAGATGAAATATGACCTTGGACGTAAAGACTTTGAACATGGAATTTGACCTTGAGATTATGGATCTAGATTGCATACACGATAAAGTCAGGGTTTGACATTGTCCTTCATGTGTACTCTGTATGAGTTAGTAGAGATTAAAAACACGTCTGCATACCACGAAGTTTCACCGACTAATGAGCGGTCATTCCTTATCAAGTTGAACGTTACTTGTCGAGGTGGATAGTACACACGTCTACACTCCGCGAAGTTCCGACGACCACTGCTTGCTCGTATCGCCTTCTGTCAGCGCATCGATTGGGATTCATGTTCTGGGCTTTCCCCACCACTATGACGTCATTGATAACATTGACCTTGACAGACGTCACAACACCTTGAACAAAATGTCAAGCGTCAATGGTGACCCAATCGGCGTATGAAATGTTATAGAACCTTTTTTATTTTTATAAAAACTGCTGAAGGTGAAGTGTTATATTTCACATAAGAAAGATTTCTACTAATCGCACCTGGGTTGGTGTTGATATTGATAGCGCTTATCACCAATAAAATGTGTCAGAAAAAATCTATGGTGGTGTTCACTATTAAAGATTTTCATATTCCAACATTTGATGTCCACGATATCGTATAAGTTAGTTGAGTTGAGTAAAGGATAATGTAGAAATGGGTAATATAAGGATTTCAGGATATAAATACTTGAAATTTTTTCAAAAACAATAGAAGATAATGCAAATATTTTTGAGATAATTTTCCGATCTATTGAAAAATTCAGATGGAACTTTTACTGACTGATATTGAGGAATAGCCAAAATCTCCACCTCAAACCTTATTTTCAACTTCGAATTTAATCATTGAAATTTTTCACATTATGCTGAGGAATGCTGAGGTGCTCGTAGAAGTGTTTTCTCTGTGAATTCTAAAATACACGTCGAAATATAAAGTTTTGTTGGTTTTTTTAGGAGAAGGGCACGTCACCGAACTAACTAACTTAGACATCACAGCTCAGGCCTTGGTATTCTTCTTTGCCGGGTTTGATTCGGTGTCTTCGCTCATGTGCTTCATGTCACATGAGTTGGCTGTCAATCCAAACATTCAAACGAAACTGAGAAATGAAATTGAAGAAACACTAACGGACTGTGGAGGAGAAATAACATATGAAGCATTATTGAAAATGAAATATATGGATATGGTTATGTCAGGTAAGGAAGCGATAAGAATTTATGTGTTCTGTATTTCTGATTTCGACGATATATACTGATTCAATACAACAAAATGACAAATTAATTTGACTCAGGTCAGACAAAAAAAAACTGCAAGAAAAAATAACAAAACAAAATAAGAAAAAATGTTGCAAACTGTAAATTTTTAATTGAAAGAGTTCAGGAAATAGGAAAATTCAGGAGAGTTTGAGAAAACGGGTTTCGATAGAAATCAAAATTGTAGTGGAATGAAACATAATGTAATCATATTCAATGGAGATAATCAGAATACCAAAGTAGTAGTGATGGTACGATTTTCGATCCTTAACACTTCGAAAGGAGAATTGAACATTTCTCAATGAACTTTAGAAGATGAACTATTTCAAGACGTAAGTCATGTAACGTATCCATAAGAAATAATTTTCCGAACACATGTAAACAATGCGACTGGTTTAATCAATATTATTCTTCTAGGATTTTAATATCCCGATTTATATAATAACTCTGACAGCAGTCATGAATCTAGAACAATTATCAAATTTAAGGGAAAACGGGCTAGTAGGCCGTGGTCTGCTACTACAGCAGACATCAGTGGTATGTGCGTTGACTGCGGAGACGAAGGTTATCTCTAGATGTCTCAGCAAACGAGTTAGTGGAAAGCTTCGTGTTCGCTCGTATTTATTCGATGAAAATGTGGGTGATGTAGGAGATGGCCGTGGCAGTCGATTTGGAGATGTTGGTGGGAGTGAAATATTCACGTCAATGCTCACTACTGAGTAGTCTGCACTTTTGGTGCATTGTTTTGATTGGTCCACGTTGATGACAGACACGCTGCTAGTGGAAAGTCAATTGGAGTTTCATTCTAGTCCATTTCTACCTTTCTGAGTACTGGATATCACGTTCCCTCGACCCATGTACTTTCCTTTTGTTTCCATTGAAATTTTTGGGATGCCCGTAGATTTCAATGGCCGACCTATGGGGTGATGCGTGGTAATGCGTTGATTCATTGAAACTACTAAACGCAGCATCGATACCAGAAAACAAGAATACAAGCGCCATCACCGCCTTACGCCATCGCGGAAATCCGCATCAGTAGAACATGTCTTGTATCATTCACCGCATTACCACGCACGGCTTCATAGGAAGGCCATTGAAAGCTATTCCATCATAACGATCCCAAAAGGAAAGAGAGGGGTATACGGGTCAAGAGAACATAATAGTCATTCCTCAAGAAAGCAACAAATAGATAAGAATACAACTCAGATCTACATACCACCAGCAGCATACCGTTGGACGAATCAGAACCATCCATCAAAATTGCAAACCAACCAGAAGTAATCATCCGCAGGAATCTCAGTCATCTCCACCAATCGCCAATCAGTCGTTGCTTAGACTTCGAAATATAACATCCGTCCTCGCACATACCACCAAAGATGTCTCGGCTGTGGCAGAAAAAACTTTTGGTAATAAAAATACCATTCGACTATAAGTTAACAGCCCGGATTGAAAGTTTTCTAAGCATGACTTTGGCTGTGAGAGCCTATGTTCCTATATTATAATCAAAATATAGTCTACACATCTTTCAATGACCATAAATGAAAAGAGTGAGTTTTTAAAGCCTTTATTATTTCATTTAATTTCATTTCAGAATCTTTGAGGAAATGGCCGAGTGCTGTGGCAACGGACAGAGTTTGTACGAAACCTTATACGATAGAGGCAGTGAATTCAGATGAAAAACCACTACATATCGAAAAAGGCACAACGTTGATGATACCTATAGTAGGAATACATCATGATCCCAAATATTATCCAGATCCAGAACGTTTCGATCCAGAAAGGTTTAGTGATGAAAATAAAGGAAAAATTGACCCCTTTACCTACATGCCCTTCGGACTGGGACCAAGAAACTGTATAGGGTCTAGATTTGCTCTTTTGGAAACAAAATTGTTGTTTTTCCATCTCTTATCGCATTTTGAATTGGTTCCTGTAGAGAAAACTCAAATTCCACTGAAACTGTCTAGGAATACGTTCAATATGATGGCAGAAAACGGATTCTGGTTGGGCCTGAAACGATTAAAGAAATAAATTAGTCATTTGTTAAAATTGAAAATTTCATATCTCACTTGAGAATTGTTAGTTGGTTCAATATGTATTATGCATTATGTGGAGTGGTAAAACAGAATTCTCTTCAAAATTTGCATTATTTCGCGCCTGGAGTCATCTTGACAGTAGTCTTAAAATTTTGAAAAATGATTTTGTTGGAAATACATTTCAAAATTTCAATTGGATTCAGCTATTTGATTATCAGTGCATATTCCGAAGCATTTTTGAAGTAGTTACAACACTCGTCGACAATTATTTGACTCTTCCGAAGAATTTAGTTATGATTTGTAGATTTCTAATACTCAGGTGTTCCCAGATATATAATTATTCACTGAATGACAGATCTGGTGTTACTGTATGCCATCATTCGTTACTCTCAATCCAGAGTCGTAGACCATTTTCGTCTAAATATTATCAACACAATTGCCGCTATGGATCTTATTCATACCTAGTGATTTTCCACGATATGCATACGCACAACAGCAGAAACTCAATGCAATATTTCTCGGGGACACAATCATTAGCGGTGCTAGGCTAAACCACTGAACTTTTCTGAAAAGTACAGTCAATTTTCTGTCAATTCCATAAATAGTATCTTAGTAGAGGTAATTGAGTCTTCTGTCGATCCCATAGAGATTATTTTTGTAGGGAGAGATACCATCTCCTTACTTTCAGGTTTAACTTTTGTCGGACAGTTCAGTGATTCTACGTAGCACCATTAATGAGACCTGATACTAGCAGCTATATGTTTACAGAAGATACGACGTTTGAGTTGTCACCGTAGACACCGAATTAGATCTCGATGTAAAATTTTTCAATGGTCGAGGAAATCACATGTAGAAATGGAACCATATATCAGACAAAGATGAGTTTATTGAGCTGATATCCAATAGAAAAATAATTATCTTCACCAAACAAATCCTATTGTCTTATCAAAATGAAGCTGCCTCAATCCAAATATGTATGTTATATCTCACAATGACAGATGTGAGTACAATTTCACTCTGATATTTATGATATTATGCTCTTTTGAAAGACATTACCATACTAAGAGAAATTTTTCAATGTTTTTTGCTCAAAAAGGGGAAAAAAATGAAAAATGGCACAGAACTGATTGCAAAATTTGTTTTAAATCAATACTAATATATTCCGATGATGAAAATATTTCTATGCCAAAAAGAGCATTTTGAAGGAAGGTAAATAATGAGGCTGTTGTAGCGCTACTCGCTTGATAGATGCTTGTAGGTACTGTACGAAAATCTCAACTCCCAATTCTGTAACAAAAAAATAATCTTTCAATTCTCTGTATTCGGCTTAGCCCACACTTCATAAAGATGTATGTGAATTGGAGAGTACGAATTACCAACTGAAAGTAAGAACTGAAGCTCTCAGGACATCAATTCAAAAATGACTGAGTCAATGATGCCTTTCCGAGATCTAGACTCCGAAGAGGTAACATCTCTAAAGAGAAGCGATCGATATTCAGTGTGTTAGTGTGTACGTGCGTAAAGACAATATAGTTCTTTTCAGAACTTTGTAGTGCTATTAATAGCACAGTGAATTCGTTTAACCAAAAATTATCTTTCAGACTTTTGATAAGCGTTTTCAGACAAATACTGCTCCTGAAATGGAGCAGGAATTAAGCGAAAAAGACAGGAAGATCCAGGCACTTCAGGAGGAGAAGCAGAAACAAATTATAAAAACAGCTTTATATAAAAGAAGGCCATGAAATTTTTTCACAATTATCGTATCGTATGATATTAGAAAGTATTATAATAAATAAAAAACAATTCATGTCAATTTTTTATATATACTCAGTTGTTTTTGGAAATCTTGTCGAACTGATAAACCCTCATATAATAAATTGAAAAAAAATTTGCCAAACTATTTAAAAGTGTAAATCATGATTTCTAAATGCAAAATTATTTTTTAAATAATTATTTGAACAATCAAAATATAAGAAATCAATTTTAAACGATTGAAAATTGAATACAAAATTTTTTTTTTCTTAATCATAATTATCTCTAGACAATGAAATAGCAGGATGAATTTTTCAAAAATATTGAATTTTTCTATTTGTTTAAAACAATTTAATTAACAAATCACGTGGAAAATTCATATCCTATGTTAATAACTGCCATTGTTTGATGTGAAAACAGACATAGCTAAATATCAATTGAAAATAAAATCATCAACAATTTTTAGATATTTTCTTTTCAATAGTTATAAAAAATCATAATTAACAAATTATTGAATTTTCATGAACGTTTATCGCAGGATCGTATGAAGTATATATCAAAAGGCTCCACGAAGTTTAACATTTATAGGCCAATTATTTATTCCTTTTATCCCATTATTTATGCCAACGGAGATTGGGAAAAAATTTGTTAGTCAACAATTGAATAACTTTTTGAAAAATGGTGATTAAACTTTTTTTCTATGGGACTCGATTCATTCAAATATTAAGAAGATACTGAAATTTTTCCAAATTTCTAAAATGACATTTTATGTTATAAAAAAATTATTATTTTTGATAAACTCTCTTTAGCGACAGCGCACACATGCCGTAACAGCCGCGCGGAACCCTATTTTCAACGTCAAATTGAAATTATATATAGAGGAGATGGAGTTTCGGGAGTTGGGACTTTTTTATCGAAAATTTCCTCCTCTTTAACGAGTTTTTTTCAAAATTGCCCGAATATTCATATTTTTCAGTTATTAAAGAAAAACCAAAAACCATTTTTTCAAATCTTATTTTGTTAATAACAATTGAAATTTTTCACCTGCACCAAAATCCTTCAAAAACTTTTTTCTGGGGGCGATTCCGAATGAATGAGCTATCGCTCATATTTTGGGACCTTTATCTTAGTTTTTCAAATTTTTTAACTTGTTGATTAGACTATCTGGGGCTGAGGCGTTACGTTACCGCCTGGCATTGTTGTCAATTCAGTTTTCCTGTTTCTTGAACAATCAATAAATCGTTTTCTTGATTAACCGTCATTCTATCTGAATGCTCAAATGGGTATTAGCCCTACAAATAGTCACTGTAATCCAATTCACACAAATAATATCGTCAATTCGAATCAGTTAACATCTCATAGCTCACAATATTTGTGCTCAATCTGCCGCTCTCAAAAGCTCGCTCGATAGGCTCATCGAGCAAGTAACAGAGCTGACAAGGGAGATAAACGAACTGAGAGCCGAGAGGAAGGCTGAAGAGGAGTCCAAGAAAAAACAACAGGAAGAAAAGACTGTCAGCAACAAAAAGAAGAAGGAAGAAGCCGCCGACTCAACCGAAAAGTCCCAAGAGAATAAAGCCCCAGTGGAAGTCTCCAAAAACATCAAACCAATTGCACCCGTGGTAGAAAGCCAAGCTGCTAGTAACCACGTGGTAGAAAAAACAACCACGAACATATCGGCACTCTCGGCAAAAAAGCCAAGAGGTGAAAACAATGGTTCGATATGAAAGTAACAGACGAGGGAGAAGGTTTCGAGGTTGTCGAAACCAAAAAATCTCGCACAGGCAGGAAAAGAACCGCGAGATTAATCGCAGTCTCTTCAGTCCCGACACGTCCAGAAGTCAACAAAGGAGACAAAGGAGTGGAAACAAACGAAATTCAGACAGTACAGGTACCAAACCAAGTCGAACAAGCAGAAATACCAACATCAAGTAGAAGAAGAATTCTACCAGATGTGCCGGTGTGGCCATCTGTACGGCCGACGCCAGAACCAGCAACTTCGGGAGTTGCTGCAAACCTAGACCCAACAAAGCCACCGCCAATCGTGCTACACGAAAAATCGCGATGGACAACAGTCTCAAAGGAGCTTGAAAAGCTCCGAATAAACTTCAGCCGTGCTCGCTTAACCAGCGAAGGAATCGTTATCCATACGGATAACGAAGATAGTTGGGTCAGATGCACCCGATTTTTGGAAGATGCCCGAC
>WOGR01005502.1:0-13764 GCA_015342045.1 Leptinotarsa lineolata | reverse complement strand
TTGAAAATACCAAGAAAACGCCTTTCCCGTTTCCCATTTAAATTCAACGAGTGGGAAAAGGATAGCCTGAGACTTTGAGTGTCCAACGCCAAGCCCTGTTCTCTCGAAATGTGTGTATATCCAGTGGGCGGAGCTTGCACTGAGCTCGCGAAATAAAAGTAAAATAGTTTCGTTTCGCGACCCCCCCCTTTTAAAAGAGGTTCCTGTCATGGCACGAATCCTTTTCACCCCTAAGGAAGTGCAAACTCCACGCACAAGGTTCTAGTGTACCAGGACACTGGTAACTATCACCCTAGGTTCGACGTCCTCATCCTCACCTTCACCATCACTTTCTCTTGCTGTTTCCTCTTCTCCTAGTTCGTCAGGTGGGTCACGACCTCCTGCTCTTTCACGCGTTCGCTGAACATTGGTTCACTAACTGTTGTAGTAGACACGCTGACGTTGAAGCTCTTCTTCGCCCCCAGTCGTCCTGAATCCAGCCCCTGTTTGCCAGGTGGCTTTCCTGGAGTCCAGGCTACCTCTTCAGGTGGTAAGCCTTTCTTCCTCTTGCTGTTTTTGCTTCTGGGAATTCTCGCCCAATATGCCATGTTCCCATGGTCTTCAAAAATTCTTGAAGGGGATCTCTTCCGCCTTCTTGGTAAATGGTCGACCCAACAGCCCTTTGGTACCTTCTCTCGGTCCAGAACTGCTGCTTCTTGGTCTTCAATGAGGCAATCCTTGTACTCCCAGATATCTGGTCTTGAGTAGTGGACAGTTCGCTTTGGCTTCCGGGTGGCCCATCGTGCTTCCAAAGCGGGACTCCCTCCGGCCTCGTGTGTTGCCGACAAAGAGCACCCCGACAGAAGATCCTCACCTTGAGTCTCCCCGCCGCGAGTGTCCGACCCCGCAGTTCGACGCAGAAACTTCAGCCAACTCCCACTGTTCCCCAGTGCCTTGAGCTGCGTCGTCTTCCTTACCGCGCCGTCCTACTGCAACACTCCAATATTCTCCTTTACTCTGCCTTCGCCCTCTAGGATCGGCTTCATTGGGAAACTCGAGCCGGTTCTCGTGCGCGTTCGTTATACCGAGGACTCCTCTAGGTCACCCCTTGGTCTAACTTTGGTTTCCGGGTCTTCAACGGAGCAGGGACTACTCTTGGTATGCTCGGCCTCTCCTTCCGCCTGAATGGTTGCTTTCACGAATCTGGTGAGGCAGGGACCTCTCTGAGTTTGCCTGGCCTTCGCTTCCGCTGCTACTTGCGTCTGCTGGGGGCTGCACCGCAGAGTCCCTCCAACAAGTCCTACATGCTCACCGACCTGACCTGAGCCCTCTTGGCTGCAACTACCAGTCACGTGCCTGACTTCTGTACCCCTTCTGGATACGCCAGACGCGCCTGTAACGCACGCCAACTTTGCTCCTTCGGCTCCTTTTGGCTTGGCTTGGCTTCGTAACATCAGCTATCTGCTGAATAGAATCTCTCTCGTCAACATAGACAGTATTCACTCTGTGAATCTCCACCGTCGTCACGTCATGTCTTTTCGGCTTCTGATGTTCGTTTCCAACTGCTTCACTACTTCCCTTCAGGATATGCTTCATCAGGTGACCTGCTTCCGCACGCGTTCGCCGCAAAGGTCCATTCTCCTCCGGACCAGCCAAGGGTATCTCATCATCTTGACTGCAACTACCAGCCACACACCCGGCATCTGTACCCCTTCTGGATACACCAGATGTGCCTGTAACGCACTTTTGCTGTCGTTCCTTCGGCCCCTTCTGGTTTCGTTCGGCAATCGGTATATCAGCCTTTCTCTCGAGTTGCGATGTTCATCCAGCGCCGTATCACTACTATCTTCCGAGATACGCATCACTGGAAGCTTTAGGGCATCTGACGCCTGCGTTCGCCGTAACCCACCGCCCAGTGGGTCTGTCAAGATGAACTCGTTGAGCCTGGTCAATGCTCCGCTGTTGGCTTCCGGGGTACCAGGAGAGCAGTGACCTCGCAAGGTTTGCCCAACCTCACCTTCCGCCTTCTCGTTGGTTTTCACAGAAGTGACGAGGCAGTGACCCCTCAAGGTTTGCTTGGCCTCTGCTCCACATTACTGGTGACATCCATAGCTCCGGCGAGAGGGTTTGCCTGACCACCACTTCCGTCGTCTGCTGGGCTTCCCCCGTGCTAGTAGGGCAGGGACCCCTCAGGGTTTGCGCATACCTGGGTTCAGCAAAACTCGTTGGCTGAGGGTCTCGGGTACTCACGATTCCCCCAACATCCGCTACCTCCTCACTGACCAGACCTGAATCCACTCGACGTCGACTACCAGTCACGCTTCCAGCTTGCGTGCCGATCCTAGGCACACTGAAAGCGCCTGTAACATTCGTCAATTCCCGCTCCTTCAACTCTCGTTGATTTCGCTCTACTAACGCTCTAGGATACTTACAAGTCGGGAGCACAGCTGTAAAGCTGCTCTTTCTTTCTGAAAGTGCTCCCTTCCTGCTTTGAGGTATGCCTTCGCCGCAAGCCTTCAACTTGCTCAAAGCAACTATTTGCCTCTTCGATAACATATCTCGCAACATCTTACTCGCCTTTCCGACATGACAAATAATTCCTTCTTGCCTTTCATGGTCTTCAGTTCCCATTCTAGTTAATCTACTTGAATTGGTACTTACTTCCTTCTTACCATTGAAAAGGTCCTCTTCATTCTTCTCCACTTTTTGTGGAAGCTCCTCTTCTTTCTTGTCACTGAGTCCTGATGTGACAGGCACAGGTTCCTTCGACCTGTCCTGCCCTCGATTGACCCCTAAACGACCATCTGGAAGGCCAGACTCGAGTCCCCCTGACTCAGTCTGACTTCCCTTAACGGTGACGCCTCCTAATTCACCGGAACTGAGCTCGCTTGAATTTTTCTATTGGCGTCCACCTGACCTGCCAGAACTAAGTCCACTTGACCTAGTCTGACTTTGGCCACCTAATCCGCCAGGACTAAGCCCTCTCGACTGATCCTGGGTCACCTGTTTACGTTTTACGTCCGCCGACGGTCCAGGCAATGACCTCCCCGATCTGTCCTGCCTTCCCTCGCTGGGTGGGATTTCCACCTTTGTTGGAGTACGTTCTCCTGAACGTACTCGCTCCACGACAGACAGTGTGTTCACTGCCTGCCCTTCGTCTGGTGTCCGCTTTCGGGAGCCCTCTTGTAGCCCCCGTTTGCGTTCCGACGGCTGTTGTTGGTTGCTGCTGCTGTTGCTGCGCGGCTTGGTCGCTTCGACCGTCCGCGCTGTCGTGCTGCCGTCCGCTTTCGCTGCAGACTGGTAGCTCTTCTTGTCCTGCTGTTGATGCTGTTGTTGCCGTGGTTTCCTGCAATCCTTGATGTGATGAGGCCCACTGCAGTTAAAGCACTTGATACCTGCTGCAAAGCACACTTTACAAAAACCAAAACGTCTATGTTGTATAATTCTCTATTTAGCTCTGAAAAGAACTAGAGAAGTCGAATTCTTTAATAACTGCAAACAGCTTTCAAATAAACTCCTTAAAATCTCCTTGGAATATCGCAAGTACAGCCAGGAATATCAGTAATCGCCAAAAAATCGCTTGTAGAATGCTTTTCAAGTATCAAACATGTATCGTGTTCAAAGCTCAAAAAGTATCTGGTACGATAGTTTACATAATTTTGAGTCGAAAAGCTAAATAACATTTTTCCCTAAACCCATTCCTTCTGGCTGTAAAATGCATTTGAAAATCCAATGGAAAACAATAATCATCGTTCCCTTTCTTTTTAACTCATGAATCCGGCAATACCCAGGATTCTTCAGACAAAAATCTAAATAACTTTTGAACCCTTTACGTTAGAAACGTGATTCGGGTGTTAAACGAAAGTTATTTAAAAGATCTATCGATGCTTCTTTGAAGAAAGCACGATTTCACTGTCTAAATATCTGAAAAAGCCATTTTCGGAAAAATCGACTTTTTCCCTATCAAAAATTAGCGAATCCTATCCATCTTTCGAAAGATGTTAGCTTACGCTTAGGAGATGATATTCCACAATTTAATTTCCAAAACTAAGTTAAAAATACCTAGAAAACGCCTTTCCCATTTCCCATTTCAATTCAACGAGTGGGAAAAGGATAGCCTGAGACTTTGCGTGTTCCACGCCAAGCCCTGTTCTCTCGAAATGTGTGTATATCCAGTGAGCGGAGCTTGCACTGAGCTTGCGAAATAAAAGTAAAATAGTTTTGTTTCGCGACAGTTTAATGCAATTAAGTAGTACCATGTTGCACTCATTATCAGCAAATTAGCAAGTTATCAGTAAGTGCGCAGTTGCGACACCTATAGGTGTGTAGACTAACTAGGTTGATAAAAAAGTTTCCGCGTTATGAATAATGACGGTTTTGAAAATAATTTTTTTTGCATGTTTCAAACTATTATGCAAAACGACAGTTCGATGCATTATGCAAAGTGACAGTACTTTCATTTTAATATTCTGGTATGTAATTTACTTACCTCCACATTTTCTTTGAAGCAATCAATCAAACCATCTAGTACTTGTGGAACCATCAATGAAATGGTTGATTTTGATATTTTAAATAAATATCCTAAACTTGCAAACGAGTCCCCTGTAGCTAAATACCGCGAAGTGACCACAAGTCTTTCTTTCACTGGAATGGCTCTTCTGTAGTTGGGGTCCTTTTTCCCAATTCTGTGCCCCAGTTGTCCGATCAACCACTCAAAATAACAGCTGGTCATGCGGAGGAAATTCTTTATGCTTCCGTCGCACCTTAGCTCGCCTGAAAGAGGGTCACGATCGTCTTCTTGCAGATCATTTAACATATCACTCCCACTGTTCACAGTCCTTGCTCTTACTGACGGTTTCACCCAGTATCTCCTACGTCTCCTTTGAGCAGCGATAGCCAAAACAACGCACGCAGCTGCAGCGAGCACCACGTCATCCTCTCGCACCATTGTCTCACCTAGAAATGCTGGCTGTGCATGAGCGTTGATTTAAGATGGCGGAGTGACTTTTAACTTTTGTTGATAACAAAACTGGCAGCCAAAAAAAATGTTATTAACATATGTTAATGACTTTTGTTATTAACATCAGTTAATAACAAAAATGTTGAAAACTCGTGTTATTAACTCCGGTGTAAACGCGGCTTTATAGGACGAAACTGCAGTAGGTAACTTTAATTACGAATAAAATTGGTAAAAAACATAGAAAATTTCCATTTTTCATGATTATCTCTTACCACGTAGTAACGGCTACATCCATCAATTCATTCTCCATTTTAATTTTCTTATTTTTCAGATTGCAGAAGGTAAAAATACCAAAAAAAGGTCGATAAAAAACTGATTCTCCTGCACAAAAAAAACTTTCATTCAAATTTAGGACTCATTATTTTTTCATATACCTATTGAATTCAACTATTATTTTTCCTCAACGGCGGAGATATGTGTTTTCATTCGGTTTTTACTCACAATCAGATAAACTTAGTAGACCAAAAATGAGTGAACTAATGAACGTGTGACACATCAGATCTAAAGCGAATCCAAATGCTGAACTCGTTGAAATCATCATGAACCAGGCACTCGTATGATTGTCTTGGTGTCTGTCGAATTCCCTTTTCATAATATCTTCAGCCTTGTAAGCTCTGATTGTTGATAAACCTTGCATTGTCGAAGTAAAATGTGTGAAAACTGGACTTTTATCTGTAAAGAATTATTTTAGGAAATATCAAAATGTGTCGATATGTTTACTTACTTTTTGCTTCAAGTCTCTTGAGGCGGGTAGATGATTTCAAGTAAATATTCCTGATATGGGTGAAAACAAATCCAAGAATTACAACTAGTATTATAATGAACGGATTGACATACATCGCTACCACCAAATGGCCAACCATTTTGAGAAATATCTGAAAGATGTTAAGACCGTTTGGAATGATTTCAATATTTCACTTGCAAAATAAAAATATCACTTCAATTGTACTCATGAGTGACTAGTGTGGTTGAAATTTCATGAAAACGATTTAGATACAAAGAGAAAATTGAACCTCATTCGATTTTTCCTCCAATGGCTTCGTTTGCTCAGGATAGAAAATCTATATAAAACCGACATTTCGTTAAAAAAGAAAAAATAAATCGACAATGGAATCAACAACTGAAATATTTGCCAAAAGAAGTAAGAATGACGTCGGAGAAAAATAATTGTAAATACTCAAGTGAATTATTTCATCTTCAATATTCATCTTCATCTAAACACACTCAACTGCCTGCATTATATGCTAGAGATGTGAAGTAATTTCGAGCAAAGTTTATAATGATGATTTCCGTGGGTAGCTTCAAAAATGTACTTAATAATATGAAGAAAAAATTATACGTTACTGAAATGAAACAAAAAGTGTAAAATAATTCATCCTTAATCCATGGAAATTTGAATCCCGTACAGATTTTGAATTTTAATAACTATGAAACTAGTAACGTGGGGGTACGTACAATGAATAGATAAATACAGCTCATATTATAAGAATATAGGCTTTCACAACCGGGATTACGATTGAAAAGAACGAAATCCAGGCTGATAGGCCGTGGTCAAATGTAACCTGCAGAGCCAAACGTTTTGTCTGCTACTGCGGATATCATCAGTGGTATGTACGTTGACCGTGAGAATGGAAATCTTTGCTGATACTAACCTTCGTCCTGGGAGTTAAAGCACATACTGTCGCAGTAGCAGACAAAACGGTATTTCAGGTTCCATTCGAGAACGGCCTACCAATCCAGATTTTGTTGTCTTTGAACAGTACATAGTATTTGTAGTGTGATGAAATTACTAGTGACATGTATAACAGAAAGGCATTTCCTTACTAATACAACAATCGTTAATGACAAATAAATTTGAAGAATATTTCATATATGTGATGACTCCGTTAAAACCAATGAATCTTTCAATGTATACCAATAAATGATTTTCAATATCTGGAAGATGCAAATCAGAGACTGAAATTTGAACTAGTCCCAAGTTCATAATTTTTGAATATATTATATTGATCAGATAATGATATAATATATTCAATCGTAAAAGTACGAAAATTATAGGATAAATCATATCACGACTTTTGCGATGAATACTTATTCTTTGAGTTGTCATTTTTTTGGCGATGAATGAAACTGCAATAATGTACTCACCCTGGATGCATTGAATAATAGTTTGGGTAAAGTTTCGTCAATAACATGAATGTCTCCGGAGAAACGGTTTAAAATCTTTCCTGCAGGATTGGCTTCAAAGAATCTCAAACTGGTGTGAATAATGCTATCGAAAACTGATGTGTGTAAATTAGACGAACAATCCAGAAGGAATTTATTAAACAAACTAGATCTGGATAAGGTAGTGATCAAGCAAAATGTTGCAATTCCTCCGTAGATATAAATGTATGTTTCAGTAGTCCAATTCTTGTAATTTATTGAATGATTGTTCTGACGGACATTTTGATTTTCCTCCACATCTGTCCAGAAACTCACAAACCAGTCTAGCAGATTGTTTGAACCTTGAGCGATGCACATCAACAGGAAAATAAAGATCATATGATGAGATTTCATACCGGATGAAATGTAGTAATGAAGGAGAGATCCTCTGACTTTTTCTGTATTCATCTCAGACTGAATTTTGTTTTTGTTTTCAGGTATACTATTTTTTGATAATTCATAGTTCCTTCTATGTTCTTTACCGCCATTCTTCATCAAAATCTTTTTTTGAATACCCTAAAAAATATAAGGAGTAAATACAAAGTTAGTCAACAAACTAGTTAACAGGAATGATATTTGATGAATTTCAGGTATTCATATACAGTATACGAAATATTAGATTTCCACTTGCATTGTGTGTGCCTGTAATATTCAAGGACGATATGTAAAAACATTCATCAATCATCATCAATATTTTTTACGGGTATATTACCATGTTCAAGTGTGGCTTGGTTATCAGCAAGACTCAAAAGACTGATGTTGGAAGTTGGACGACAATACATTAGAACCAGTTCAGACTCTACTCCCACCTGCGCCAAAAAAATTGCTAAACGCAATTTTTGCAACAGTGAAAAGGGATGTAGTGCTAGATGTGATCACAGAAAAGTTGGACTGTTTTATTCTCTATCATTGTCAAGGCCGGTCGTGCTCTAATGTTAAATCACCAACAGTTGAGAATTCGTTTCATAGCAACGAACAATGTAATACTATCATTCAATAGTTTGAAATTGAACAGAATCACAACAGATCTGTGGAATGGTATTACAGTACAAACCACGTTAAAAATGCGCTAAGTACACTACCTCAAAGGAGGCGTGGTAACGTGTGCATATTATGACGGTAGCTCTCAAGAAAAAAGTATCCAGAAATTTTTCATAGATACTGATCTGATCTACAATTTTCGCTCGAACTGATTTTATGATAAAACTGACCGTTTTTCTGAAAGTCGCAAAAAACTCATTTTTGTGACCTTTGACCACGAGTAATTTTTTTCCAGGTATCGGATCGATAAGAATTTTTCAGGTTCCATTTATTATTGTATATCCAACAATCCTATCAATTTTGGGATGGGTGCTAATTTTGGTACCTTCACTCATATTTTTTGGTCTGATTTGACCGGATAATAGAGTTGTATGGATCACTGTGAATGGTCATTAATAGTTAGCAGAGATTGCGAAAAACTCATCTCTGTATTATCTTTGTTCCATATTTGATGTCGGCTTGATGATGAAAAAAGTGATCAGTCAAGTTTTCACCAATCTTTTAGGATTCTAAGATACATATAATCATTATAAATAAACAAAGACATATTTTAGATATTCCATTTATTCGAAGCAGTAATGCCACAAATGATTGTTCCAGTCCATTTATGATGCCAGAACAATCGTTGAATACTGACTGTTAATTTTTCAGATGAACTGCATATCGAGTCTCTCAGGAGTATATTTTGCAATCGGAGTGTTTTGAGTAGTTGGGTTGAAAAAATATATTTTTTCAATTGCAAAATAGCGACTCGCCTCGGCTCCGCATGAGTGCAATGCTGATACTTAATGTAAATTCACCTACCGGAGTGATAAAAAAGTAACTTTATTTTATGAAAGCGCCTTTTTCCTCGCAGCTGGCGACCCAGTTGGAATATTTCAAAATTCTCTCTCACTGAACACTAACAACATAAAATGAACCTACACACAAAATTTCAGCTTCCGAAAATAAAGCGATACGAAAAAACAGTGATGAAAAGATAATTTCCATATGTAAGCGCGCCCTTTTTATCCCCAGTGAGGGCGCCTTAGTTGAAATATTCAAAATTCCTTTCTCATTGAACATCTACATCATGAAACGAACCTACATACAAAATTTCAGTCTCCAAAAATGTAGCGGGACGGAGAAACAGTGATGAATAGGTAATTTTCATGTAAACGCGCCCCGTTTACTCCCACGGGGAGCGCCCTAGTTGAAATATTTGAAAATCCTTTCTTAATGCCCAATTTATACTTAAGAAGCACCTATAGACCAAATTTTAGCTTCCTAGGACTTACCAATACAAAGAAATAGAGATGACGGGTGTTAAGTGAGTGACTTCCGCATTTGTAAGTATAGATTCGCCTAAAAAATATACTCAATGAATCTTAATGGAGTTTCGTCCCAACACCAAACCGTTATTTTTAATACCTCGACACGTGTTTCGATCACCAAGTGAACATCTTCAGTTAAATCTTCCTCTTGAAGATGATCACTTGGTGATCAAAACACGTGCCGAGATGTTAAAAATAAGGTTTGGTGTTGGGATAAAACTCCAGTGAGATTCATTACCACACCAAAGGTTCCAAAACAGTGCATCACAAATATATTCAATGCTAAGTCTTCAATCATTTTAAAATGATTTTACATTTACGGAGAAATTAATTTTTTTTCGCTTAGATTGAGATGACCTCTAAAAAAAGAAAGCAGGTGTCACATGACTAAGTATCTAGGACGTCGTATAGTCTGTTTTTTATGGAGAACGTTACCCATCTCCTCCACCTTCCTGATGGAGTCATGATGGCGTGCCTACATGGAAAGAGTTATTTGCTACCCCACCAAATGAAAAATTTTCAATTTCAGCTATTGTTATGAAGATGATAAATAAAAAACATCTGTTTCAAAAATGAATTTCCATTACAGATTCAAATATGACTTTACTGAAAACTTAGAATTTCGAAAAAAATAATTTCATTATCTAAAGAGGTATGAACAGTTAACTCCTGACAGTACTTTCTGTGTTTTGTCAGATTGTAATCACAGTTTCAGTTAATGACATTAACTCTGTAGAACAATCTTGTTTGAATAAATAGAACCCTGAAAACTAAATTATTCCTGGGTACTTTCCAAATATACATATTTTCACTTTTCTATTATTCGATATCTTTCTTATTTACGAATTATAAAATATTTATTCAATATATGATTTTATATATAAGAAATGAATGAAACTCATAATTTATCATTTTGTGTTATAAAATAGTAGCATAAAAATTTTCGAATTACCAAGGCAAACTGCTCACTCGTGAATAATACAATGATCACCCTTTAACAAACTCCCTACATATATCTCAACTTGTACAAGATTCTGATAAAGATTTTGAATTTTGAGATTTCTACATGCGATAGGACTGAAACTTCACTATGGTTTAAAAATGAAAGTTTTTACTTTCGTGCATGTGAAAATCGAAATGAATATTCGTATAAAATATAATGAATTCAATAAAAGGAATGTCTCTGTAATGTTGAATTCCAAAAACAAGTGTGACACAGAATGAAGCCTGACCTCTCTTGAAATTTTGATTTTGAATAGTTGAAAGATATTTATCAAAATCGAGCTGGAAATACCATAATAGAGTATAGATGTGAAGAATATATCATATGTTTCAGAAGGTTCCAGTATACCGGGTGACAACGAAATCATTGAACACGATTGTTTGTAGGCTGAGATCTTAGAAATTCATGATGAGATTATAGTTCATTTTATAGACGATATTCGTAATGATGAACCAATTGAAAATCTATTCCGGTGTAACCGGAAATGAACACAAATCAAGAAAGAATAAATGTAACCCTGTAATACCCCATATAAAAGTATATGAAATTTTCTTTTCCACAATATAATACAAATGACCATGTATTTCATTCAGGAGATATTTTATCCGAATTAATTCAATTCATTTTGAAAATATCAATAGGAAAATGTTATCTTTGAACTGAATTTACTGAGAAAAAAATGACAGAGATACCATTATTCGGTGTCAGTGGAAAGGTGTAAGTTTAGTTCTTACGTCATGTGTCATATGTCATGAAGTCGTTGCGAAGAAGAACTTAATGCTGAGAAATATAAAATTTTCAACTCACTCTTTCATCATTCGACGTGGTTTTGTCAGATGCATCTTTATCAGTGAATAGAAATTTTGCACATGACAGATTACCTTGAGATAAGTCTTCATATGTTCCACGACTTTCAATACGGCCCTGGAAAAGTTATGAAAAATATCCGTCAAATTATCAAGTAATCCAACTCACTTCTTTCAGACTAATGATGTTGTCAGCATTTTTCAAATAGTGAACTTGATGGGTCACCAATATCCTTGTTTTGTATTTGAGAAATCCGTTAATACAACTTTCATATAACTTCTTTGCTACGTGAACGTCGACAGCAGAAAGTGGATCATCGAATAGGTATATTTCTGCTTCCTTATATACCGCTCTAGCCAAACTGACTCTAGCTCTCTGACCTCCACTCAAAGATGCCCCAGAATCTCCCAAAAGAGAGTTGTCTCCATCAGGAAAATGATCAAAGTCTGAATCTAAATCGCACACGCGTATGACCTCGTTGTACCTCTCTTCGTCGTATTCGGATCCAAATAATATATTTTGGCGAATCGTTGCAGGAAATATCCACAAATCTTGCGAAGCATAGGAATATGTCCCACTGTGTTTTGTTTCTCCATTGACGATATGTAGTTCTCCTGAAACGTAATTGAAAGTTCATTATTACACAGAGAAAATTCATTGATTCAATTCAATAGTACATTGTATTCCTCAGAAAATGGCCTACTTTGGACAATCATAACCTTACTTTTGATAATTAACTGAATTCTATAAGAATTCTATAAGAACTCATTGAATTTCAATGTTTTACTGAAATATTATATGTGATTGAGAGTCACTAATACGTTTTTCATAGAAAGTCTTGTCATCGATTTTAACATATGCTTCGTTTGATTGAAGCAAATATTGAATTACGACGTGAAAAAGTAACTGATATTGAAGAAAGTTATTGTTTTGTATATGGCTCATTGACAAGTGTGTTTTTAATTAACTCTTTTAGACATTTTTCCCTTCCACAATCTAACTCCTCATTCAGTCTACAACCAAGCACACCACTGGGGACTCCGCTATAGCTTTGAATTATGTCAGGAATATGTTGTTAAAAGAAAGCAATTTGGTAATGGTAACTCACAAACTAGTCGTAATATTAACCTTCGCTCAGGGTCAACGATTGCAAACCTTAGTTAATATTGAGATATCAAAACAACTGAAAACCTCAGACCTCAAAAAACCGTAACTGTAGGGGAACCTGTTCTACCTTCGTCAGTTTTTTTCATTAGAATTTTTCATAAAATAATGTCACTATCTACGTCTGTGAAGTGTGCATACATGTACAGATCATTTAATCAACTACATAATTCAATCATAAAACTGTGAATATTTCTAAATACTCGGAATCACTACCCACTTGGAAAAAACGGAAAAACTGACCAAGGTACAACAGACCAGATGTTCAAATCGAAATAAACACTTTTATTAGCTATAATTCATTTATTTTCTGTTGAAATAATATTAGTGATCATTATTTGATCAGATAAGTATTTGCAAATAGCAAATTAAAACAGTTATTACCAATAATATCTGAGTAAAAGTATAATTTTTTTAAAAAACCTCATCTATTTATTTTGTACTCATTATAATCGACAATACTTTGGCTTGGAATTACGTAATTATAATTTATAACCTAATTATTTTTCATCTCGGTTACGAAGGGAAGTATTTCATTTTTGATACGGACTTGGAAAGTTCAGTTGATGAGCTCTCTGTCCTTCTTGGGTCCAAACATCATTATTGCAGATTTATTAAGATTTAGCTTGAGCTTATGGGCTGTACAAATGTCAAAGATGGCTTGAAGATCTTCATTGAAGTATGACTGAGCAGAGGGAAAATCACGAGGCGGAAAAGAGAAATATGACAGCATAGTGATGTACCTAAATTGCATTTTTCAACAAACTGATGAGAATCGCAGATGTATAAGCTCAAAAGCGATGGTCCAAGGATAGATCCTTGTGGCACTCCCTTCGTTACCGGTAGAGCATCCGATTCAACGCCATCCACAACAACTTTTTGAGTAAGGTTTTTTAGATAGTTTCCTAAGAGTGACACTGTTTTCCGAGAAAACCCAAAGTAGACAAGTTTGTCACACAAAATTTCGTGATCAATATTATCGAAAGCTTTGCTATAATCCAGAAGTACTGAACATGTCATATTCCCATTATCTACAGCTTTGAAAAGATCATCGGTTATTGACAGAAGAGCCGTGGTGGTACTATGCTGTGATCTGAATCCTGATTGAACGGATGTAATGATATGATTTGCATTGACATAATGATTGATCTGATCTTTCAGTATCAATTCCACTTCTTTAGAAAGATATGGGAGAATTGTAATTGGTCTCAGGTCAGAAAGGGCTGTAGGTGAGT
>WOGR01005501.1:0-13764 GCA_015342045.1 Leptinotarsa lineolata | reverse complement strand
CCGGGGTTTTTTGACGTGGGAAATCATAATTTCGTATTAATTTCCATGTAACATCTAGAGGGCGCTGCTTACGCTGTCATTATTTATTTCAAATTGCCCTAACTTTTTTGACAGTAAACTTTTGGTACTTTTCATGAAAAAACCTAATTCCTACACCTTTTCCAAGTAAAAAAGGTACACCTCCTCAACAACGCTGGAGGTGATCGTTTTCGAGATATTTACAATTTTCTATATCGATGCATATTAGTTTATAGCCAAAGATTTCAATAATTTTTTTCACTCTCCGCTTGCAAATTAAGTTAATTGAATCGAGTAGGTTATGAAAGTTTGTTTATAATAAATAATAGTTTGAATAACTTAAAAAAACATGCTTTTATAGCTAACCAAACTAAAAAATAGAAGTACTTATGTTACACCCTGTATGCAAATTTTAATATCTCGTTTACTCAAAACAGTAAAATGTTCAAAAGTCCTGCTTGTGGAAGCTATAGTTCTCTTTATGGTGAAAATCACATTACTATTAGTAATGTAAGTTTTGATATGGATTTTCATTAAGTATCGGCCAGTTACAAGAAATGAATAATAAAGAATCTAATTTTATTCCATAACTTCATAAATTTCATAAATAGTTGCATTTTTATGGCATCGTAAGATTACAACTGATCAGGATAGTATACTTACCTAATTTATTTATTCCGATTGACCAAACTACATTCAGTCTCGAATCGGGATCAATTTTTTCTCGTAACTGACACGACATGGATATTACTATAGCAAAATAAGCATAATTGGAACGCCATCTTCATGCTAATGACGAAGCCGTCGTAGATTTGTTCTCGTATAACGAGGCTGCGGATGCAGCGGCCACAATCATGAGTAAACCGTCATAAAGGTCATAACTTATCGAAAGCCACCCAGAAGTCATGTAACATTCAACAAGTGCATGACGATTTATTTTTTTGTGTCGAGCCGTTCCGATTGGCCGGACGACCTCAGCAAAGGTATACCGGGAATGGTCGATACCCTGTAGGTAGAGAGTAATTACGGTATTATTTTTAATAAGACAGTCATACAATGCACATTGCACATGCATCCGTGATCAGGCACGATCTGCTACTATTTCACCGTGTGCATTTTCAACGAGACGTATGTCACATAAAAGATATGTATTTTTACGATTCGTTTCATGTAAAGAAGACGGAAGGTACGTATTATAATGTGCGGTGGCGTACTTGGGGAGTTTGCATAACCGGTATGTAATTGATATGAAAGATTTAACATAGCGCCTAAGAGATTATTAGGAAAATTAGCACAGTGACCCGCGTGTATTATGTAGTGCAAAATTGACGAGAAATATGATGTAAAAAAATTAGGATTTGGAAAAAAATAAACAAGAACACGAGGGATGACGCACAAAGATTATTTAATGCATATTTTTTATACTGACATATGTGCCTTAATTCACCTTCGTCGCTAACAAGCCCCAGTGAACAAATGTCCGTAGCCGAAGGCACAAACACACGGACACCATTCCGGTTGGGCCTGAAGATATGGAAGTTGCAATAGAACAAACTAGCTGTTTGCGAAATGAAATTTGCTTTGCTTCAGTTATTTTCAGAAGAAATACCCGCCCAACAATTCAGTTCGCTCATTGAAACCATGTATTACGTGTCATGTGTCGGGACGTGTCCCACAATGGGACATTTCATATTATAATGACGGATTGCGATTAGGCATTTCCGGGCGATTCGAACAACGGTCTTTGAATTATTTCGAAAAAGGACTGGTGTTGGTACTTGAAATTGTAGTTGATAATTTGAGAAAAAGACGGCGTCCTACGTTTTAGTAGATTTTCCAAACATTTCAGTGGAGAATTTGTATCCAAATGAAATAAACTACGCCATATTCTCCAATTATGGGAACCCAACAATTCGGGTTTGCATCCAAAAAGTCTGCGGAACTGGGTCTGATTACAAACGTTAATTTCTTGTCGAATGCTCTGAAATGGGGTTCAAAAGCTGATTTTGTGTACACTAATTTTTCCAAAGATTCCGACAAAGTTAATCATTAGCTCTTGGTTCATAAACTTTGTTCATACGGTGTTGATGGGGCAATATTACAGTGGCCCTTGCAGACTGCCAGGTTCAATCATTACTATTCTCATAACATCGCAGTTACATCGAGTGTTCCGCAAGGATCACATTTGAGGTACTACTGTTTAACCATTTCATGACCTGCATCCGTGAAAGTGAAGCTTTGCTATTTGCTGATGATTCAAAGTGTTTCAGAATAATTAAAAGTGAGGCTGATACATTGATTCTACAAAACGTTATTGATCGCCTATCTAACTGTATAAATAATCTGACCTTATATTCTGCTTTCAAAACCAAGATCCTGGTATAATCCTAGACTCCACATTTTGCATTAAATCACACATTTCCACTGTAATTCAGAAATCCTTGAAGATATTTGGCTTCAGAAAGAGAACCACCTGCGATTTCACTAACATCACTAGTATAGTAAACAGCGGTTTTCAGAATAATGATTTCATCTATGCTAATTACCTGGACCTGACAAAGGCGGCGTTTGATTGCGTTTCACATATTTCACTCAAAAAACTTCAATATTACAATATCCACGAAAAAAGTATCGACTTGATAAAATCTTGTCCAGTTCGTTCTCTTCCAAAGTAATAAACTTTCTCTACTCAATATACAATATGGTGTCCCTCAAGGGTCCGTTTTAGGTCCACTACTTTTTCTTGTGTTTATTAATGACCTGCCCTATTCATCTCCACTATCAAAGTTTATACAATTTGCTGACAACAGCACGTTTATACATTCAGGAAAAAAATGTAAATAATCTGATTTCCACAGTTGAAACTGAAAAAGAACAAATAGAACAATGGTTTCTATCGAATAAACTGAAAGTCAATGAATCGAAAACAGAGCATATGCTTTTCAATATGTGGAATACTGGCGAAATTAGATTCGCATCCAAGTGTACCAAATTTTTAGTTTACATTAACGAAAAACTGAGCTGGCAAAAACACTGTGAATTTGTATGTAAGAGATTATCGAGCTCCACTTTCTTACTACGAAGTCTTTCTAAAATCGTGAACTTGAGTACCTCACTCACAGCCTTTCACGGCCTCATCCAGTCCTCCCTATCCTATGCTATTCTAGTATGGGGACACTCTACAATGCCTATTATATATAAAAGAAAACTTACATGAATATTCAAACTACTCACAAATTCATGACTACCCTACACGAAATTGTCAAAACATCCAAGCCAATCACCTGAAACTGTCAAAAACACGTGATGGATTCTTGTTTGTTTTATGTACAACTTTAAATAACTTGTGTAAACACTTTTGTGTCGTAGCACCAATAAAGAATTTGAATTTGAATTAAATCTATTGATCCTCCTATTAATCGAGGCTGTATAGCACAATTTCCAGAGCTATATTGCCTTCAAGAGGCGTGTATACTATGACTATGTTGCATTAGAACGCATATTGGACATACCTTAACTCCAGGCACGCAGAAAACATAGATAATTGATACTTCTATTTAAAATTATCAACGGAGTGAGTACCAGCTCCGAGCTTCTCTCCAAATTATCTCTACTTGTCTCCAACTAGGCATGTGAAAACCTTTCATGTATTTTTTCACACATTCAATTACTGATACAACAGCTTTATCCCCAGACTCTTTGAAGAACCTTCAAATCTTTGATAAATCGGTTTCCCGCTTTAAAAAACATATTTTTGACCTAGATGTTTAATATTTTCAGCTTGGGCTGTTGTATTGTGTTACTTACCTGCAAGAATTAGATTAGTTCATATTGTTATACCTTGCCAATTTTTCTTAATCGATGTATATGTCTTGAAACTATCATCCTTATAATTTACTTTCAATCCACTACATTGCATTCAACTAATTGATAAAATCCCAGTATGTTTGGACCACATGGAACATTTTTATTATTGATTTTTTTAGGTGAAAAGCTATTCTTCATGAAACGTTTTGCGAAATCAATTTCCGGGTGTACTTCGAAGTTTCGGGTGAAAACAGTATTTCCCAACCCATCAGCACTTTTGAAGCTTCGAAAAATTACTCACCCAATTTCTACCCCAAGAAACAATTTTACTTTTATCACAGCCCTTAAACCCTTAAACCTCACCGTGCTTGTTGCAACAACTGTCACAAAACCCCTTCAAACCATCACAAGCTTGCGAAGGCTCAGAACTCATTAGGTTCTTGGAGCCATTGACTTTACTGGCGCAATATAGAAACACCTTGGAAACATCTTAATCGATTGTTTTGAAACCGATCATTCCTGAGAAAAAAACATCGAGGTTTCAACCTCTCCTCTTTCTAAATAAAGTGAGGTTAGCATAATTGTTTATACATACAGCCAAAATGTATTCAGTTGTCCGATGTTAAAACGAATCCAGTTGAAGTCTGGTGCAATAATGGAGTCCTTAGAATAAAATACATTGAACAGAAAATCCAGAACGAAATCCTATTGAAGCAAAATCTCGTAGAAATTGAATTTTTTCGACAAAATAATATGAGGCAGGTCTGGAGACTTTTCAGGCCTCACTGATTGGGTATAATGAAAAAAATAAAAATCAACACTTCAATTTTTGTCTCAGTTCTCAAAATACATTCAACTATCGATAAAATGCTGCCATGGTAATTATATTCTATTGAATAGTGATTGTAATCTGTGACTCAGGATTTCCAAGTACTTTTGACGGAATTTATAGGCTATAGAACCGTATCTTGAAATAAAGAACTCTGATGGATTCTCCCTGGCATGCAAAATACTGTTCAAGATACATAAACTGGGCAGTGTCAAAAAGTTAGTATTTATAAGTAAATAGCGTTCAGTTTGTACCCCAAACTTATCGGTTAATCTAGGTTAGACAAAGCCAACAATTCTTTCGCCCCTCGTATTTCAGAACCGAATTAGATATCTGTCACATTTTATGCGTCGGTGGCGGCCCTGATTAGATCTAACCGCCGCCAGGTAAGTGAGGCCGGTTGGTGGCCAGCACAGTAGTCGTGAATCTATTCTCGTAATGATACATTTTGTCATATAATATGTTGGCCGAAGCGAAACATGCAAAGAAATCCAACATTATAATTTACTTTTATCGAGATTGCAACCTCTGTAAATCATTATTCTGCCACGAGATATATAAATAACGATTTTCTTGTCTGCCGCTACCGCGGAAGTAGAAGTACTTAGGAATGAATGGTTTCTTCTGCCTTGCCAAAGATAAGCGAACGCGTTTTTTTTATTCGCGTGAAATGAATATGTGGCAATAATGAACGGCAGAATCGTGGATCTATACTACGAGTATGTATAGACGAGGAAAACGTCTTTTTTGAAACAACTTGACGAAAACAATGAATTATACCAGGGGTGGTACCAGAAGTACCCGGCCTGACCTAGAGATGGCGGTGTTAGAAAGAACACAGTCTATAAAACATATATTTCAAGTTTGAGAACGCTGCATTGTTTAGTAATTGTTTGGCAGCCATTTCGATAAATTTGTGAAAATGAAGAACACTGGTCATCATTATGTGGTACAATAGTTTCATTTGAAAGCCATCAGGACAACCAATTGGAGTTGCACAACTCCCTCACTTTAACAATATCTTGTGCTATTTTGTTGAAGACTATTTTCATTAATGTCATACCACAGGAAGGTATCTGCATCTGCAAAAATTGTGAGCATTCCCTCAGAATCAATATAAGCTAGATCATTGAAATACAACAGAAACAATACCGGCCCCAGCACCGAGCTTTGAGGTACGTGTTTGACAAAGACAATATCTGACAGCGTGTTAGTTCTCACAACCTGGGTCCGTTGACTCAGATATTATTTCATCCAATTGAGGCTTTGACTTCTGAAGCCATGTGTTGGAGTCTGCGAAGCAGAATTTCATGGTTCACACATTCGAAAGGTTTCGATAAGTCACAGAAGACTGCTGCACATACCTTTTTTAAGTTCAACTCACAGTAAAGTCTTTTCAGCAGATGGAAAATTGCAACCCCTGGACTCTTTCTGGATTGAAAGTCAAATTGTTGAGGATTTAAGATTTTGTAGGCAGATATGGAATTCATCAACCTGATGTTTATCAATTTTTATGATTTTACCAAGGGTTGGAATAAGCGAGATGGGGGATCAGAGGTGTCACCCCCTTGTGAAGGGGGATCACAATATTTGCTTTTGTTATTGACTCCCTTGGCAAAGGAGTCATTAATAAGTTGGACTAGTAACTCCAGAACAAAAAATTGGCAGTTAATGGGTATTTTGAGGAGCAAGACAGTTCTTATTTTTTTCTACTGAAAAATGTTTAAAATCTTGGGTGGATTCACACTCTTCAAGGGCAATAAAATGATGAAATGTCAGCTTTCAAATGTTTCAACATGTACATTTTGTTGGTCGTAGAAATTCAATGTTGAATAAGTTAAAAGGGGTGTATTTTCAGGAGAGATTAATTTTTGGTAAAGAAATATTTTGGCTTTCTATTTCTCCATTATACAATTTCTCATCAGACGGGGTAGATAAGGCGTGTTTTCGAATCAACAGATAACTAGTGTCATTTGTAATAAGAGTTCAAACAAATCCAACGTCGTCGTTTTCGAAACGAGAATCTGTAGAAATACCTTTTGCACATTTAAGCTATGATAGACTCGAGGTGATTTCATAGGCTTGAATTAGAAAGTCACATCAACCATATAATAATAATAATAATTCATAAATAGTGAAAAGATACAAAATCAAATGATAAAAAAACTTCGACCAGAAGAATGTATTTTCAACTAGGTTGAGATTTTCAGATCGAGCTCAATTGAAAAAACAGCAGCAATTGAAAAAACATGCTAGATCTCTGGGTGGGACATGTGGGACCAAAATGGTAATTTTTTCTTGACCTTGTGTAGTAGGAGTGATCTAGAAATATTTTGCTCCGGTTTTTTTTCTGGTCAACAGCTAGTGTCAAATGAAATATTTGTTTGACATCTAAGCTTGTAAAGGTCATCTGATGAGTAGGTAATTGGTTTTCTGAATATTATTTTCAAAATCCATTTTTTAATTACTTCAACCTTCTTTATAATATTATTGTAGGCCCCTCCCCAAGCTATTATTCCATATCTCAGTTGGGATTCCAATAATGCGTAATACAGTATTAAGTGATGTTTTTCTTTCAGAATGTTTAAGTATTTCAATTTAGACAGAAGGCTTCTGATTTTTTTGCACTAACTTCCTCATGTGTAAGTTCCATTTTAGATTAGTGTCTATCATTACACCAATATACTCTATTTCTGTAGCTTTTGTGATTTTCACGAAGGTGTTTTCACATCTAATTTCAAGGGGTTGGAGGTTGTTATTCACTGAAAAGGCTTAAAATTTTGTTTTAGAATAATTTATAGTCAATAGTTTGAAATTGAGACAGTCAGTGATTGTTTTGAAGCCATTTTCTGCTTTAGTGATGGAGTTCCAGCTTTCAGCTTCTTAAAAAAACTGCTGTGTTGTCTGCATAGCTTATAATTGTTCCTTCAGTGTGGAGATTAAACAGGTTATTGAGATATACTGTGAAAATAATTGGACCAAGTATCGTGCCTTGAGGTACCCCAAACTTCATCACCTCATATTTACCTGAAGTATTACCTACTTTGACACACTATTTTCTCTAACTCAAATAACTTTTTATGATAGTTAAGCATGTTCCACGAATATCTAAATCTTCTAGAGTTCTAGTTTACTAGATATTCTGATATTTTGTGTGGTTCATGACCAATCAATCTGTTGAAAGAAAAAATACAAAAAGTTAGAAATTTCTACTTGCCATTCATTTTTGAAATTGGAAGTGAAAGAATTCCACATGAACTGAAAAATCAAAACTGGTTCTATATGAGATTGTTATTATAATATGTTTCATTATATCATTACTTATTCTACCAGAATATGCAGTCTTTCAACCTAATATTCAATTATTTTCCTTTCGTAACGAACTATCACATTCCATGTAGGTTTGTCGGAAATATTCACAATTATGCCCGTAGCTCAATCAACATGCTTTTGTAAGTATCCACATTCTAAACGAAAGAATCGTATCTGACAGAGCCATTGTTGTTTATTACCGATCGTTCTCATATTGATGAAGACAAACCCTTAAATTTGACATCTCGATAAGGAAACCTTTAATAAATAAATACATCTCGATTGACAATAAAGTATTTTTAACAAGCTGAACGGGCTGCCATCGTACCTGTCCTTTGTGTGGGAGCATTCGCAGTTTATATGCGGTATTGGTTCAGGATTGATGTTAAGCAGGAATTGAGGTTATGCAGGATTTTGAAAAAAAATAAAATTGGGGCTTCATTGTTCTTCAGTTAGACTGAGGAGCATATGTTTGATGGAGAAACATATGTGAAATGAGAAGCGATATTTGAGTTATTTTGTCTGCATTTTCATTGGCCTCTCAATTCTCATCGAGGAACTCGTATAGTGAACTATGAGTTATAAACTGAAAAGTAAGGTTTTCAGTGGACAAAGCGGAGAAATTGTGAACAACGTATTAAGATTTTTGCAAGCAGCATATTGAAAGAGTACGTGGCAAATGTTACTTTCAATTTCACGGATGTCATGCAATACTGCGACAATTTTTTAACAGTTTTCTTCCGAGAAAATCCCGTTGTGAACGATAAAAGAAATTCGAGAACGATTCCATGTCAAATGAACACATGATAGACACCATCAGGATTTTTAAGTATCCTGAAAACTTTGTCTTCTCTTCCAAATAAAACTGGAAACTGCTCTAGGCCTCTATATATTTATCCATATATGAAGAAAACAAAAGCAGTAAGATTGATACTGCGGACATTTCACAAGACAAATTGTTGATAAAAAATAAAATGTGTGCTTGTTAAATGAATATTTCATTTCTAGCAATCATTGAGAAAGTTCAAAATATGAATTGAAAGTATGAGCACAATCAGAACAAAATTTTCATCTGAAGTAGCATTGCCATCAGATCAACCTTTTCTTTATCGGCTGATCAAAATAAACCAATAATATCAACAACACACTCACAAATTTTTTTCAAGATTGTAGGATATCAGCGTGTATATCATTGAATAAATAATAACTTCGAAACCAACTCATAATTTTTCTGAAATAATCTTTGGCCGTCGACAATATATTTTCTAATGTATATTTCTTGTTTCAGGCCAAGTTACTAGAATCTTCACATGCTTGGCTTGGTGCCTCCACATCTTCAATAGCCGGTAAGTGTCACTACAATTCTTCGAACCAACACGATATTTCCAAGTTGATTCTGTTGAAGATAAATTTTCATTTCACTTCTTCTCCAACTGATAGAAAATGTAACTCTTTTAGTATTTTGTCTAAAGACTGTATCGAAGAGAGATACATACGTACTTTTTCTTAGACGAAGCATTTCTTTTTCAGTGTTGTCTATCCAATTCAAGAACTTCTTGCAAACTATCTTTCAGTACGGGGACATGTATCGTTACATTTGAAAGAGAAAATAAGTTGATTAGAATACGAATAATTAGAAATCAATAGCTTCAATAATAACACGATGACCAGTTCAAATCGCATAATTCTCTTTTATTAGATTAACCTTTCAATGATGAACTTCAGAGATATTGAATTGAATGTCTAAGAATCTACGTAGAACTTTCTAAGAGTGAAATGAAAATTTAGTCTCCGAATTGAACTAAGATGCTTGAATAAGTGGAATTCGGTAAAAACATCAATAATATTTTTCAAGAACATTTTCATATTGGTAACAGACAGCAATCGATATATTCGTATGCCTAAAAAATGCTCACTGTCAATATTTTTAGGCATATTGTTTTTTTATTATTTTCAAAAACAACCCTGTGCAGCTATATTCTGAACAGTATAAATTGAATTTAGTAATGAAAGGAGAAAATTCTTTTGCTAGTAATTTTCTTGTTCAGCCAGATCTCTAAAATACGTGTAGTAATCAAAACTTCAACTATTAATAGGTAATTGTAAGAAAAAATTATAAATAATAGTATCTCAGATGCTACTCAAGCTGTTGCGCCCATCGATTTCAAAGGATAGGAGAGAGTTACACAATTCCTCTACATTGCTCATGACCCGACGTATTTCATCCCCAGTATCAACTGACACCCCACCGAATTTTATAGGTATTCTCAGCTACTAGTTCTTGGCTTATCCATTAGAAATCCCTGTCGACGAGTCACATTTTTTTTAATGGGCACTGCTAGACAACTAGCTGTAAACCAGATCCAAAACACAACGCATTTGCTTATAGATTGCATGAGTCTACCAAATGACCAGTCTAATTAGTCAAGATGATAATTGGTTGTCATTTTCGACTCAAAGTATTTTGGATACTGCTTAGGATCATCTCTTGGGCGATTATTACTGTTCGTTACTAACATAGATAATAATTACTCAACAAGAATAACATCACCACAAATTTTATCAGCTGTTCGTGAAGTTTCCGCTATGTGGTCCTATTATGTTCTGAAATGATTTTTCGGTTATTCTCGCAGACCTATTTTTTTTTCGGGTTTCCTATCAATGATTCTGGTACTCACACAGCTGATTCAAAGCCTCCATATGAAGTTGATAAGTCGTATCTGATACTCTCAAAGTTACCAAGGGTTTAAGCACCATTTGGTATAGCCAAAACATGAAGTGTGGTTTCCTAGGTGCTTTTGGCTAGCATCTCTGCTATTTCATAACCTTTCTTTTCATCTTTTCTAGGTGTCGCTTCCGGTTTAGTCTGTGTATAGTATCACTTCCAGTGACAGTCTCAGGTTTGTTCTAATTCCTTCATCTTGGTTCTCTTGTTGAATGCTGCTATGGCCTGAGTTGGATGAGCTTTCTCCTCAATCCATCCTGGTGTAATGTTCATGCACACTTTGTTTTCTGTATTTGCTATGAAACAAGCAGAAAATCTATCCACTTGTAGCTTGTCTCACGTACTTGTTGTCGAATGCCCTCAATATCTGAGAAAGACACTGAAATCAATACTTATCAACTACAAAAAGTAGAAGTTATTAACAGCTGGTACATCTAGTCCTTCGAATAGAGATTGCACAATATTTTATAATCTTGTTAGCTGTACCTTCATTGAAATTTATAACACTTTGATTGCTTTGAACTTATAAACTGATATATTATAAGGTGCCGTTATTTGCTTAGCGTGAACATTTATTTAATATAGTATTTAAAACTATTAACATATAATAAACTTTTTCATTTACTCGTTAAACACGAAAACAAAACCGGCCTCATCACATATTTACTTCATTAAATTACGTGGTTTATAACCGGCATTTAATATTTTGTTTTGAAATTAATTCTTATTTGCGGACTTGCGTAATTTACAGTTATTAAATTAATTGCTATGTCGGAGCTTTATTGCATTCCGCTTCCAGCTTAAAGTACCAGGAGAGTACCTATCGTGATGGATTCCAATTTGACTTGTTTCTTTTCTTTGGTATTAATTCAACTCGTTTTTGGGGTATAAATCTGTTATGAATATTCTGATGCCCATCAATTAACTAGTCTTTTCTCTGCACAATTTTCCACTCAATTTCTAAATGGGATAGTATATGAAACAGAAAAAATTTGACTTACATCAAACACTGCCATCCTCACTGGTAGACGTCCGATGTAATGAAAGGAGAACAAATAAACAGAAAAAGTATATGAAGTGGAAAAATAAGCTGTTGAAAAGTAACAGAAAAATGAACGTCGTCATCGTTACTTCTTAGGGGCACAAAAGTTCAAACATTCGACCAATGTAACACTGATGGAATTGTTGCAGATCGAACCAGATATGACTTCAAACACTTAGGAAGTTTCTAGAAGATGACCTTCATCAAATCACAACACATATATCATGAGTGAGGAAAATTTTACAGAAAAACAGGACGCTTTGTTTGTCACAGAACATTAGAAGAGAAAAAAATATGGCGTGGTTTGGGCATGGAAGAAAGATTAACGAAAAGTGTAAATACAGTGATAAGCAATATCTATGGAAAGTAAGAGGGAAGAAAAGAATACATAACTTGAAACATTGATGTGGGAAGTAACTGGAACTAGGAGTAAATCAATAAAATTATGAAGTGACAAGACAAATCAGAAATCAAACCTCCAAAGCTCGCGACGTATACCTGGAAACTATTTTATCACAGGGAATCCTCATATTACGATCACCAATAAATCACTCACTTGAAGCTTCGGGTAAAATGAGAACAGATAATAATAATTTCAATATATTACCGATTCGTGCCTGACAAATTCCGAATAACGAATTACCTTCATTGAGTGTAAAGACCTCACACGCAGTCGTAAGGCTAGTGATTTTTTCCTCGACGATAATCAATGCATTATAATATTTTACACCTACGATGTAGTAAACTAGTAATAGCTATTATTGTGATTCAGAGGCGTACGTAGTTAATGTACGAGTATAATATTTCTGGTTTCATCGAGCCAAAAAGAACTCTCGTCCGAATATTGAATCACAATTTGATATGACAAATGTTTGAGAGATTGATAATAATATAGGAATATATCTATTCTTCTACCTAATCACGAATGATCAGTAAACAAAGGTGTTTAATAATGATATTAACATTATGATGAACTGAAAGGTGGGGGAAAAAGAACATATAGAACTAGGAGGAATTGAATTGGCTTCACTGTCTACTTTATGAATTATTTTTCAGTACCTCCACAATAGAAAAATCTCTATCAATACATTTTCAAAAATTAGTACTTTCGGAGATATGGCATGATAATAGTTGAAGTAAAAATGTACATTTTTGTAAATATCCCAGAAACCATTGAAAATGTTGTCATTTGATGGTAATAACATTAATTTCATGGAGATGGGAAACATACAATTTCAAAATTTTTATCGAGGAGTCAGCTTTTTCATGGAAAAAAACCCTACCTATTTGCATGCAAAAATGTACTCAATTTCGGATAATAATGAACAGATCAGATCAAAATGGTTTTTTATTAGATTCATGGATAAAGTGTCTTCGATTGTTATGTATTCGACTGTTATTGCGTATGAACCACATCAGAGCAGAATTTTTCTAGAAACTGCCGTTATGTTACACCATCATGTCAAGGAGGAAGACTGTAAGGCCCGGATGGACAAATAACAATTATTTCCGAAAGTTTCTGTTGAAAACTACAATCAATAATAGCATACGGACTTTCACAGGCCCAGAAATGACTATAATGGAAATTCCTGATGATATCCCGTGAAAAAAATTCTTCTCCTGTGAACAGCACTGTTATGAAGTTAGAATTGTCCACTGTTGAGAAAAATCTCTTAGTAGCAAAGCTTATACTCATTGCATGTGGTAAAAGTCCAATTGATTTGCTTTCAAAACCAGCGGCTAAAAAGATTTTCATCAGTTTTTTATAGAATTGCTTCTTCGATCTGTAGAATTCTGGAAGCAGAAGCTTGTTCGATACCAATGAAACCGCTGGGAGGTATACTGTACATTTATTGAATTTTTCAATTGCTATTATATGACACCTTTGATTCAAAAATTATTTCCTGAGTAGTTTTGGAGATTTTTGATGATTTTTGGCGAATATAGAGAAACCTAGGAGACATATGTGGTCCCTGTACGACACTGGAGTGTTGCCATGTAACACCCAGCTATATTACACGTTCTCAATCA
>WOGR01005500.1:0-13765 GCA_015342045.1 Leptinotarsa lineolata | reverse complement strand
TTCACCAACTTGGGTATGTTCAATAGGAATAATAAAAGGTACTGGTCTCAAACAAATTTACATCTGATGCAAGAAGGAAATTTTCAAGAGCGATTTGTTTTCAATTGCTGGATGGGTATTATCAGAGGAAAACTTTTGGGGCCCATAATTTTCGACGGACAACTGACTGCGGAAAAATAACTACAGTTCCTTAGAAATCAAATTATTGACATGATTTTTTGCTGAATAATAATTCATAGAATATTTTGATAATCAACCTGATTTTTATAAAAGATATATTTTTTATTTTCCTTATTTCAGTCAATTCATAAGAGGAATCATTTCTACTTCTTTCAAAGAATCGACAATTAGGAGATATTGTGGTCCAAAATTTCGGCTTCAATATACTCGTATGTTCACTTGAGTCACAAGTTTTCAAAAATGTCCACATCGCCCAGAAATTTCCTTTTTGCTAATGGTTGCTCTCAATTGTTAAGAAAACCTGATGTTTTTAGGTGCAGCTTTAGCTGGAGCATTACCCATGGGATCGTCTACCAAAAGCGTGGCAGATATAATAAATAATGATTTGACGGATCAGCAGAAGCGCATGTTGGTCACTTCGGTCGAACACTTCTTCGAAGGGATCACCTTGACAGATGCAGAGAGTGGCCTGGATGGACTATCTCGTACTGCGGAAGCTGGATATCAAATGAAACAAAGACTCATTCAGTTTTTGAAAAGGGAACTGAATTTACATATCTGGAGTTCCAAAAGTATATTTTAGATTTGTGTCAATGAAATTTAGGGAGTTTCAATATTTACTATTCACATTGAAAATTTTGATAATATTCACGTAAAAATGATTGCACATGTTTTCATCGGTTTCATGATTGGCAACACTGATATCTGTCAGGTGGCACTAAGAGTGAAACGTATAGGTGATGATTGTGATTGTTATTGAAAAACTGAGTTTCTCCGTGTTTGTTAAAACTATTCAGTATTTTGGTCATATAGTATTTATACTTTATACAGGTGGAATAGATACTATTCATCCTATGATAAAGTTTATGAAATTCTTTGTATTGTTATTATAATACAATACGCAACAATAACAAATCAATGCGATTCACATGCATCAGATATACTCAGATATTATATCACCAAAACATTAAAACAAAACTCATAACGTGCTAAATTTTAAAGTATTACAATTCTAGTAATTACATTTCTTCTTCCCAATACCATATGTCAAATATCAGTGTTGCCAATAGTGAAACGTCCGAAATATGTAAAACCATTTTACGTGAATATGATCATTTGCCGAGCTGTGATTTTATTCTTTGAGAATGTCAATTATAGATGTGAACAGTGGATTTTATTGTTGTTTGTCCAAATTCTCTGTTTCCTGCTGTTGAACGAATAAAATGATAATTATAATGATAGTGAAATTGTTTTGCAATTATTGCAGTACCTTATCCCTACTAAGTGTCATGAATAACTCAAGTTCAGGCCCACATACGAGCCAACAGAAGGTAATCTACCACATCATAAAGACAATTCAGGCAGACCACGGTGTAGGCGACATCTAGAATTAATTCAATAATTAAAACGACCATATTAACGTAAAAATGGTTGCACACGTACATTTAGTTTCAGACAATTCATGATTGAAGAAATGTTTCACTCTACAAACTCTCTACTTTCGATTCTAGATATTATATAACATTACTGGAACGTGATGACCGAACTGTTCCAATGGCATTAATTTCTTTATTCAATTATTTGTTAGACTGTGCAGTTTCTTTAAACCATTATGGGATTTTCATTGAGATGAATGTTTGGTTCGTAAAGTCGCTCAACACGTAGTCATCTCAATCCAACATTATAAAGATGAATTCACTGAGAGGACCACGCAGTGGGTGACAGCCCGTGGAGTTAACGTGAGACTCAAGAAAAATGTTTAATTATTGACATAAATAATCGCTATCACATCTTTCTATTGTAATATTCTTCCACGGAAATGTAAACAACAACTCTTCATAAAGACTTTTTAGTAAATCCAAAAGTATAGTTCAGAGAGATATTATGTATCAGAAAATATGTTCACGCACACAGCTTTCTCTAATATTTGAAAGTAGAAGAGAAATGAAAAATTGAGATCATTTCTACTACACCAGAACAAAATACTGCCTCTCGACGCACGTTTCTCTCATCACAACAAATTCCACTTTTCAACAGGAAAAATATAACTCAGAATCGGTAAAATAATCAACAAATTCATGTATTCAGGTACAATTAGGCAGTACGTGAATACTGTGTATGTTTGTACGTGTTTGAATTCCTGACGGTTTATTCAGTTCCTCATAACTAAATAATAAAATCTCATCATAACGATAGATTCTAGAAATTAAACTAACCTGCTATACAATTGCACATACGAACATCATTCATTCATTTATTTCGCGGGATATTAAATAAATTATTCTCACTTCGTGAGGAGAGGATTTCAATGAAGAACAATCCACTTGGTATTACTTTCAAATGACGGCTTATTTTCGTCATCAATTCTACGGGAGCCGCCACGCCTCGGGAGACGAGAGCTCTCACGTCTCCTGCACCACGTCTCCTCCTCAGAATGCAAAAGAATTAGCGCGGGCTTCCACAAGAGCAGTGAAAACTGCTCTCCCTAGTTGACGCTTCACAATAGTTATCAAGGCAGATTAGGATGTGGAGCTACTATTCAGTGCTGTCTGCAACCGACCCGCTCTTTGGGATAAAAGTCTCGACATGAAGAACCGAACTGACGTCGTAAGAAGTTGGGTGGAAGTCTGCAAAGTTCTCAACGTAGATTTCGCCACTTTATCCATCTCATTTTTGATCGTTGACGTTTCTGTCGTCAAGGTTTTTGTCGACGGTAGAAAAGGCATATGGCAACAACCCGCGTGCCATCCATTCTACGACTGAGCTCGAGAAGCCAGGAACTAAATAGGCGAAGTTTCGTAGTGACCGTGGTAGTGGGCGAACTGGACAATAACGACCGTTCACAAAGAGGGTACAAGGATACCATGTGCCATTGCGGGACTCAATTTGTGTTGTGTATGTTTACTGTGCTATTCTTGGAAAATTAAGTAGAAGTTGTTGAATGTTGATATGTCAAAACCCACCTCGATAGTGAAAATGTCTTCCAAGTGGGAGACGAAAAAAATTGTATGTTAAAACCTACCTCGGTGGTGAAAAGGTCTCCCAAGTAGGAGACGAAAAGTGTGAAAAAGTGAAAAGATAAAGTTTAGTTCGACTAAATATTGAAGTGAAAGACATATTGAAAGGCATATTTTTATTTGATTTGAAGCCAGTCTTCAAGTATGCCCACTTACTATAGGAACGAAAACATATTGAAAGGACTGGCGATCCCTTACGCCAGTGACCAGGCTGGATGTCGACGGATTCGATGAGGTCGTTAGTTCAATAATGTGTTATTTTTATCCGAATGTCTCCCAAGAAAGAGACGATCATTAAAAAAGAGGGTTTTTCAGTAAAAAAAAAGGAGTAAATGGGCGATAGGCAGGGCTGCTTCTGGCTATACAATTGTAGGAATTGCTATACAATTTAATATTTTTTCGTACATGCATACCACATTAACGAAAAGCATACATTTTGACTTCATTTGGTTTTGAATTACGTCATTGATTCGAACGAGGCCATGGTTACATATTTACAAACTTCAATCACTTCCTTGTCTTGTCTATTTGGTTGGCCCTTGCTTCCGAGCAGGCGCATTTGGCCAGTATCACTTCCTTCGATAGTCGAATTATCTGTCTATCTCTGTCTTCCGTCTCATTATATTAGGCGTGTCCCGCGTGTCCGTCTGTCATAGAAGTCATAGATCACGATCACAGAGCACAAAGCACTTGATTTTCAGATCTGTCAAATCTGTCGAAAGCCGCTGGCGCTAAAAGAAAAAAAAACCACAGTGAAAAAAAAAAGAAAAAACGAATTTTAAATGGATATTTATGGATGGTAGTTTAAACTATTCAAAGCATGAATGCAATGAATGGTATGTAACCAGTTATCACTTATTACAGATAAGTGATTGAATTGTCTAGGAAAGAATTTAGTTAAACTCCGAGTTCTTCATCAAATAATATCTTGCCTAATAATGAACCCCATGCTCAAACTCTGAGTTAATCTAATATCTTGCGTGATAATGAACCTCATGCAAGCACATCTACAATTGCCGATGAACATAATTATTATTGTTGTATGTTCACACAAGATTCGCAAGAAATTGTAATACTTCGAGAAAATGAATCCAATAACTCTTCAGAGCCACAGGAAAGGAATCAAATTAATATATTTGTAATAACCACTTCAAAATATACGCATTTCACATACGATGGCGTGTCTGCGCATGCGCAAATCGCTTTATCCCATAAATTCATTTTTGCATCATGCGGGAAGCTGTCACTTGTCAATTATTCTGATGACAGTGTTGGCGTGGCGACCATTGATGCTATACAATTATAGCGGAAAACATTTTCGTAAAAATTGTTTTTGCCTTGGAGCAGCACTGGCGGTAGGTAGGAGTCACAAACCACTTAGAGTAGGTGGTTTGTGGTAGGAGTGATAAACGCTCCCGTATGGAAGCGAGAGACGTGAATCTCCTCTTGTGAAAGAGTCCTAATAAGTTTATATTTCTGCGTCGCCTCAACCGGTATAAACAATTCGTTCTGTAATAAGTCACCTACCGGACTTAAACGTAAAATACTATTATACAGGTACCGGCATTTTTATAAAAACTAACTACGCTGCTGCAAATTGTATCAAAATGTCAACTATAGTTTAGAAAAAATAGGGTACCCTATTTATGCATCAGATACACTCGTTGCACTTTCAACATAAGTTATAAAACATATTTTCTTGTGAAAGAATTCAGGTTCCAAAACCCTGTTGCCCTTTCTAACCAGACATGTAGCTTCAAAATATTTATCCTGTAAATCGAAAGTGGATTTCATAGTTGAAGGGTAATTGTGTCTACTTATATCTACACATTGAATGGAAGAAAAGCATTTTTAGATCATCCCAGAAGAATAACTCGTGTGTAATAACGAATACATTGGCACTCATTTATTATATTATACTTCATATTTTCTATATGATGGCGGAGGTGATAATGTACTTACGGTCCTAGTCATTTCAATATTTTTCATTTAGAATAAAATACAAAATATCAATCTAAAAATACCGACTCGAATACGATCTTCGTGCACTTGTATTCGAGATTCGCTTCTTCATCAAAACGTTCTGACACCACGAGTTGACTTTGATCAGGTAAATTGTCATAGTCCATTTTACTAAATATGGTTGATGAACAATCACTAGATTCATCACCTGGTCTTTCTTCCCTCAACTATGGCATGCTCACACGCTAGGATAAATTCCACCACGTCTCTGCAAACGCAGGTAGTACAATCGAAACGTTCATTTGTGTTGCAAATATCAACAAACCGCACTTTACCAAAGCACTTGACGAAAAGCCCTTGTGGGGTATATTTTCATATGTTTGCTGAATGTACTTCAATGTTATATTGAAATAACATCAACCATCACCGTAGTGTTCCTGCTAAAAAAACTAGCAGATTAGATTGTTGAAAAAAGTAACATTTGACAATAAAGTGTAATTGTTTAATAACCAGTAAAAAAACCGAAGCATTCAAAAGTGATCTTTGACGTATCAGAACTTAGAGGAGATGTAAGAAAATGGTTTTTAATCGTCGGTTTTGATACGTTAATTCCTAGTTTTGATACGTCAATTGTCAATTTTAATACGTCAGTTCTGGTGCGTGAACTGTCAGTTGAAAGTTTCTCAATACAGTATGGGTAAAAACGTCACTTGATGATTTTGAACGTCAAAAAGTAGTATTTTGTTACTTAAACGTCAGAAAAAAACACTGTCTTTAAGTAGCAGCCATACGTCATAAAACACGCTAGTACAGATCCTAGTCATCCTTATTGGTTTTCACTAGAACAAATGACATTGTCGAACAATATATATTTCTACCGAATCCACCACACTATTGGCACTGTTTTTAACATAACTACATGTTGCTTCTTCGAATTATCACTTGCTACATCAACATTAATCCCTTTAACGTCACCTTCGTCATAATTTTCAACAGCATACCTTTCGCTGGAACAACATCTACAGCTACTTAACCATCTGCATACATTCTTTACCACCTTAATAAACCACGTACAGGTTGTCAAATGTAGGAAGAGACTTGAAAATTATCATAACCTTGGCGTTCCCTGGATTATGTCAAAATTTACAAAGCTCTCCCTACATTTGATAAGTTGTAACACCCTCATTCTTCTTTCACTGTGTCGGTCTGTCATTCTGTCAAGAAATACTCTGATGTTTCAGATGAGGCATTTCTCCTGTATATTTCCTTCTAATACTGGTAGAGGGGAGCTCATATTGATGTTAATGTCGTTTGAAGATGGAAATCAATTGATATCGAAGGTCGCTTACTGACAAAGGTCCCCAGCGAGCACAAACATATCTGGAATGTTATGTAATGTTCCGAAAATGTTAACAATGTGATGTTCCAATATAACATAACATGTACCTCCCAGAGAGATCTCCTCCAGAGGTCGAAAGTTCTGCTTATGTTTTACTGTAACATCCTCGTGAGATGTTCTAGCAATGTCCTCAAGAGATCAATAATTTTAATTTATTTTTCAATCTCTGTTTCATCTATATATGTGTCTGTGCCGGGCTACAAGTGATAGTTTCAACGTCAACACTCCGAATATGGAATACACATCAATGAAGCACTTATATTTGATGACATCGTTGCTACCGACACATATATTTTAGGTTAGCCGCGACCCGCGACCATGAGTCATGATTTAACCAAACATTCATATGTTGTTCACAGTGTTTACATGTCTATGTTCACTCGTTCAAGTTTTCTTTCAAGTGGGTGCCAGTTTGTTTTTAAAATTATTATCTTTGTGTTGTTAAAGTGAAAATAGTTTGTGATACTTATTTTATTTGGACAATTTATGTGTTCAACTTTTAATAACTTTATAAAGTTCTGAATACTACAAGGAAAGCTTTCTAATGAGTAAATTCAACGGGGCAAGACATGCAAATCATTTAATTATAACAGATTTAGGAATATTTGTTCTATTTTCATATATGATTGATGATCTTTCATTTTGTACTTTGGAGGATATTTTATCTTTTATTTTGTCGTTTTGAGGATATTTAATCTTTTCCAGAATATCCAATTTATTTATTTTTCCCTAATTATTTTTGTTGGACATTTATTTTTGAATATAATATATGTTAGTTCAATTACAGTAGAATTCTTATTAGAAATATATTTCTACTAATTTGGAAAAAATCCTATTTTCATTTTACACCCAAAATTTTTGTTTTGTTTTTTATCACAATCTAATAAAATGTAGATGTAACTCATGTAATATTCACAGAATGGATATATTTTTTATTCTTTCGTTTTTATTGGTGGAAGCAATCCATCAAAAATTTACTGTTGAATTTATATGAACTCATCTTTATAATCCACCATTGCTGGGGTAGTTTGCAATTTTTTATATCTATATATGAAGATTCTGACATGTACTTTGAATTAAAATAATCATCAACATTGAACCGAGTGTTACTACGCTGTTACTACGTGTAACTTTTTCAAGTCTATCAGTGGATTTATCGATATTTTTTTTTGTTTTCTTGGCTAGGTTCATCATGGTTAGGTTCAAATCAACATCTATCTCTTTTTGCTGTGGGTTATCTGAAAGACTGGGAGTAGTTGGTGCACTGTTAGAATATCCTCCTTCAATATTGAAGGGTTTCTTGCCTTCTTTTTTCCATATCTTGATTTCTTGTTTCATCAGTTGTTTAGCAGTGTAGGCTTCTCCGTTCACAATCAATTTATTTACTTAAATTTTTGCTGTCAGATGTTTAGCTCTGGATTCCTTCAAGTGACTTACTAGTATTTCATTTTCTAGCCGATCTTCGTAACATATATCGTGGCTAATGGTAATATTGGTTCCCTTCAGCTTGTCTATACACGCCCGAATCTTTCAGTACTGCTTAAATAAGGTTTCCAGCATTTTCTGGACTTTTCTATGGGACTCCCATCTGATGAGCAAGCAGAACAATCTTTGTGATTCAAATTATTCCTGAGAAACCCTACTAGTATAGGAGTAGGTTAACCTGCATGAATGAAAATGCTTCCAAATTCACCTCTCCACGACCTAACTAGGGGTTCAAGCACTAAATTAACAACTCCCAGTTAGATTATGTTACATGGAAAGCAAATGAGTGTTTTTTTCAACATAATGCGTCCCTAGAACATTACCGCTCCTTTTCTGCAATTTCGTACAGTGAAAACAGTAAATTTTTGCCAATTTTAAACTGTCCAGTTTTTAGTGTTCAAGGCACTAGTTGCAATGGTCAATTTAATTTTATTCTGAGAGCATGTTCTGCTATATTAACCTAAAGCACCTTATTATCTCAACTAAAATCCTTACACCTGTGGCTTCCAGAAGTTACTGTTTCAGTTCATAATAGGAAACTAACTGTTTGGCTCACAAAACCGTCCTGTTAATCAGTAAAACTTTTTGACAATGTCTTGATCTGTTCTCAAGAGTTTCCAATTCTAAATACCAGATGTAGGTATTTTTCAAACTACATTTTGTGTGATATTTGATGATTTAGTCGAAGGGCGGATTTTAACTCGTCTAGTTGCTTGTTGTAGTTGTAGGTGACTATAATGGAACTGTGTATGAAAGAATTCAAAACGGAATACAATTGGGCTGAATAATGAAGGGATTTAGCATTGAGATAACGGTTGGTATGGGATGGTTTCCGGTACAAAGTTAGTGTAAGTAATTGTTGAATTTTGTGAAGAGATCGTTTAGGAATGTAAGGGAGTTATTTTTGACTTCCATTGTAAATTTTATGTCGTAGTGTGGAGAGTTGGTGTGGTTCAAGAATAAATGAATAAATTTTTCAAATTCATGTTGCCATATACCAGAGCTATGTATCGAAGCCAACCTACACGTAGGTTTAGAGTGAGACATGTTAATGGCTTTGGTTTCAAAGTATTCCGAATAAAAGTTTGCAAGAACTAGTTAGAGTGGAGAAGAGAGAGTAGCATTTGCTCTACGAAAAGAAATATGTGCTGGACATGTAATGATTGATAAGGTTACGAATATCTTGGAAAATATGGTGTTTCGTTTTGAGGACAGATAAGTTTTCGGACAGTGGAATATTCATAAACACGGATACTGTGTCAAAGCTCACAAGGATGTCTAATTGTTGTATATTAAACTATTTTAGAAATAAAGTCACAGTAGTTTCGGACATATAATGACGACTGTTTGGCTAGTGGTTGAAAGGAATTTAGCGAGGGAGTTTGTGGAGGATCCAAAGGCACTGACGGTAGGACGAAGTGAGATGTTAAGTTCTTGTGTATTTGGAAAACCGTATATGAGAGATGTACAGGAAGAGTTTTCTCTTGGAATGAGAGACTTTTTTTCACCTGAAATATGGGAGTTGTCGATGAATGCTGGATTTCGAAAGGTTAGCTCTTCTTAGTGTAGAGGCGACATGTTGGGGGAGTTTTGGACTACGACTGGGAGATCTAAATATACCTAAATGAGGTGTTTAATATTTTAAAAGTAATGCTACTTTTTTCTGAGTGACGATCTTTCATCATATTCAGTAGTGGGCCATGAAAAACAAAATCAATTTCAGCATTAAAAAAACAGTGGAACGCAACAGAAATTGAAGAGATTTGATAAATTGAAATTAATGAACTAGTTACATTTCATAAAGTTCAATGACCTTACAAACGTAAGGTTATCGAATAGGATCCAGCTACCATCCAACCTGATGTATTTTTCAATCCCTTCACGAATATTGTTTATAATTGTTCTATGTTCTGCTCCTGTTACTTCTTTACAGGCCTGAATAATTCTTTCACGCATCATCGTGATTTCTATGTTTTACTTTGTATACTTCATTTTTGATTGTTCCAGGAGCAAAAACTATTTATTCCAGTCCACCTTTGTAGGAAATGTTAATTCAACTATTCTCTAATCGGCCCCCGTATAACTGAAAACCCGATATTATAAAATTGGCCTTATTCAAAAATTTAAGTACGATCACAATTATATTTGCCTCTACTAAATGCCTTGAAAAATTATTTGTTCTCCTTTGAAAAGAATAAAAATATAAGACTGTATTCATTGTAATTGGGACACACTGCATAACGTTAAATAAAATTGATATATTGCTCGATTCAATTAATGGAATGCCAAGTTTATTAAATATTTAATTCGAATACACGACTGAAAAACACTCTAACGAATGTTTCACAAAGTAGATATGGGGAAATGATTCTCAGATGACTCTCTTGTAATGCGTCTAAGGGGCAATTTTTCAAAAAAAATTTAAAATTCGTTGTTATATCCAACCTGCTTATTTTCGATACAGACATTTTGAGTAGACTGAAAAAAAATATAACAAGAAATGATTCATGTAAAAGCTGTCGAAGGACAACTTTATGCTTAAATGAAATATTCAAAAATTTGAATTATATCCCCAAAAATGTTTAGAGCCTAATTTATTTTATGTTTAGAATAGATCAGTTTTGACACAAATACTTTAAATAGACAGAAGAACAATACGCCACAAAAAATAATTCTCAAGCCTCCTGAGTTTATACTTGAACAGCAATTTCAATAAATTTGGTGTATATGTAGCCAAGTTAATTTCCAGTACAGCCGTTTTGGATACTCCAAGATCAAGTCAAGAGCTGTTGCGCTTGATATTTCTTTGATCGTATGTGGCATAAGGGTTTGCTGGCCAAACTTCAATGCTATGACTTATCAGATCATTTTTGTGTATGGCTCTCCAGCTTCCTGAAAGAACGTTCCCTGCAAGTGGCCATCGATGGATATCTATATATTGCCTCCAGCCCTCTTTTTATTGTACATCAACGACTCATTGGAAAAAAAACAAGAATCCAATATATTGCTTTGCTGACGACAGCACACTTGTCTCTTCATTTCATTTGGATCCCAGGACATAGGCAGCGGATGCAAATCTTCACCGGCAGCGGGAGGTAGCATATCCTAATGATGATCTAGAGATGATTTCGAATCGGGGTGAAAGTAACCAGGTTCAATTCAATGCCACGAAAACCCAGACGTCGGTTATCTCCAAAAAGACAAATGTCTCCGAACCGGATACAATAATGTCAGGACAGACAATTCCGCTTCGATAAGTTTGTTGGGGGTTAAAATGGACACCAATATGTCTTGGCACAATCATGTCGCTGCTTCTGAAAAGCTTGGAACACTGTTCCGAATCAGAAAACTGTACACACCTCAGCAACTTTTGATGCTTTATAAAGCTCAGATCACACCTTCTTTGGGGTATTGTTCTCATGTATGGAGCTCCGCCGCTTAGCATACTCTGAAGCTGCTGGATTCCATCCAGAAAAGAGACGTCCGCCTGATTGAAACACCACTTATAACCCTTATAGTCTGGAACATCGAAGAAAGGTTCACCTCGAACTTCACTGTTTGAGAACTGAGTTTATATGGAATAAACGCCTTGAGAACGATTTTCCAAATGAATTTAATCTCCAGCGAGTCAAATCCAACGTTAATCGCTACTTTCGCATAGGCACTACTCTTAGAGCGCCTCAAAGATTTTTCTGTGGTTCTTGTTTCGTCCTTAAAAAATATTCAGTAGATGATCGATATTGAAAGCGATATAGTGATTCACATGTTAGTGGTTCAGACATCCATGGATAAAAGGGTCAAAAATTTTATAGTTGAAGGAGAGGCATATTTCGCGGAACACTGTTTTTGTTTTATTCATTGTCAACTATATTGAAACGAATAATTTATAGTTGAATAAAGTTTTGGATTATATTCCTGAAAATGTATAGCCAAGTTCACTTTCAACGATCACTAGACTGAAGAACAATAAGTCAGAAGATGATTAATTGAAAAGTTGTGTTAGAATTTCGCGCATGAACAAAATTTGCAGAAATTCAAGTTTGGCCAAGTTCCTTTTAAGTAAGAGACTAGTGAACTAGTGAATAATAGACCACTGTTGTCATAATACTGAGCGGTTTGACGTCACTATTATCCTGCTAAATGGCTTCTTCATTTCTTTAGTGCGTCAATTTTTTTTAAAACAAATTGGTAACAATTCATCAAAGGAAGGTTGACACCAATAAATCGCCGATACTGAAACTTCCATTTTTTCTCAAAGCAATATAATGTAAATATTTTGGAGGTTTGGTGAAAACATTCGCCTGCACATGTTTCTTCAATGTATTTGTTATACCTTTATCCTAAAGTGCAGGCTTTTCCTGAATGTAACTAATGAATTTATTCATGTCAAACATCCCACCGCTATATATGAAAGCTATTTTTCGGGTTTTTTGTCCGTGGTATGGAGGTTTTATGCCTGACGTTTCGTCTACTACTGCGGTAGACATTATCAAAAGCGATGTGGTAACGATCGATTTGTTCCCGTCGTTTAGAACGCATTAACTACGATGCTCGTAGTTGACTCTATTTTTATATTGTTATTAGTAGGCGAGGCTTGGTTTCTCTTAATTGGATTACCTGACCTTGTTTGTGTACCTGTAATGATAGGTAGCCAGATTTTATTGATGTTAATTGCCTCTTTTTTTCAATTGATAGTATCCCTGTTTTTGAATCTCTATTCCTTTCTATATATTCTCGGATAGTAATTTTGAGTTTTACGAGTATTACTGTATCTTCGAACTCGGGCACTGCGACCGTTACCACATCGCCTTTGTACCGCAGTAGTAGAAGAATCGTCAGGCATAAAAACCTGCAGACCACGGTCAAAAAACCCGGAAAATAGCTTCCACGCAGTTATCTCAGAACGTGAAAGTTTATATTTTTTTATCATCCTACCATTATATTTGAATTGGACAGTCTGACTACTTCTATAAGAATGTTTATGTTGAGTTTGTATTACGGTTTTATGATCTTCTGACAATGATGCCGGACTTTGCAATAGCATCTGCTGGATGCAGTAATAACGCATAGTAGGACAGAAATCATATAATTCTCGAATTTGTCACCGGTGTGTTTGCAATGCACCTGTGAAATCGCATAGTATACAGATTCCAAATAAATTGTCCTCTGACATATTATTCTTCAGTTTATTTGAAGTGTTTGTTGTTGGAACGCAACTTTCCCAAACATTTTTAAATGATCTCTACCGCAATTGAACCTAGCTCAACAGTTTTCAGGGTTTAATCCGATTTTTTTCAATTCATTCAATTATATCATCACCTCATACAGTTTGGAATTGCAGGTAATCAATTATGAGTACCATATTTAGGTTTACAGTATTCAGGAAAACCTTCATATCTGTTCATCCTACTATCACACAATGCTAAGGGACCCATAAGATTCTTATATTGATTTGGTGGTTTTGGTGTTTTTCCACGTTTGTATATTATTAATTGTGTGAGAAAAAGGTAAATATTAAAAATACTTGAAATACCAGGACGAAAATTTTCAAATGAGTCACATAAAGAAAGGGATATTAAAATACTGAATAGTTTAGTAATTTACTGATACTCAGTGACAGTTTAGTTTGGTATTCGTGAATATTCGAATGATTGCTTAGATTTGATTGGAAGAAATGGAGTTAAGTGTAAAACAAAGAATTGAAATACTTATGATGATTGGG
>WOGR01005499.1:0-13766 GCA_015342045.1 Leptinotarsa lineolata | reverse complement strand
TAGTCCAGTCATCACCCGAAGACGATTGTAGATACTAACAATCGAAACGTCGTGAAGTAACGTGGTTTGAAATCACTCAACTTTTAATTATATTAATCTATTTTATTTTATTTATTCATTTATTTTCACTCGTATTTTATTTCACTGTGAATTCTTTTCAAGTTTTTTGCTTAATATATTTGCCATTTTTAGCTATCCTTTTGAATTTCAATTGTATTGTTTATTTCAGGGATTTCAAATCATTTTATAAAAATTTTTGACAATGGAAGTCTGCACTGCTGAAATTCACCAAAATATACATTCTTTTACTCAGGATTCTTTTTTGAGGCATTTTAGATCACATTTTTTCACAGCTCATAATTCTGTTTGAAATATTGCGTGACCATTGCCAAATGGTGAAGAGAACTGGAATTCATACCTAGTACCTTCCACGCCAACTGTTTGATCCATTCGAGGAGTATGAATTTTACACTTCATTTCATTATTATTATTTGAGCTTGTTTTTTGTACGACATTTTGCAATTTTAAGATAAATTGCACTTTGAAGCAACTTGTCTTATCAATGAATGAATATATACCATTTGAATACTTTTTTTCATCTTCATTGGAAAAGCTAAGTTTGATGGGGTTTCAAACAGGGGTTCTTCTTTGGGATAAATTGATTGCAGTTTTCTCTGAATCTGCGAACTTCAGATCTAAATCTTCTGAGAACAAAAAAATGAACCTATTCGTTTATATTCCTTTAAACTTATTTCTAATATACTGGTCAGCAAGAATTTTGTTGTACAGACGATACACAAGCACTACAAACGAAAGTAGCGATTTTCATTCGATTTGAGTCGCTGAAGATTAAATCCATTTGGAAAAAACGTTATTGGGAAGTTTATTCTACATAAACGCAGTTCCCCAATTGAAAGACTTCTTGATCAGTGAAGTTCGAGGTTGAGTTGAACCTCAAAACGATGAGCAGCCATAGTCCGTCGCGTATTTCTGATATGTACTGCTCTTGGTGGAATCAAATGTAAACACTTCACGTGAAAGTATTTTTAGAAGAGAGACAAATCTCCAACCTTTCTCTGATGTTCCAGACTATCAAGATTGCAAGTGTTGTTCGAGTCTCCAGCAGCTTCAGGGGTGTGTTAGGGGCATAGCTCTATATATGAGAACAATACTCCAAGGAATTTCTGATCTGAGCTTCATAAAGCATCAAAAGTTGGTGAGGTGTGTACAGTTTTCTGGTTCGGAACAATGTTCCTAGCTTTTGAAAAGCAGCCATTGCAATTCCATCGACATGATTGTGCCAAGACATTGGTGTCGATTTTAACCCCCAACAAACTTTTCAAAGCGGAAAACGAAATTGTCTGTCCTGACATCATTATATCCAGTTCGGAGACATTCATCTTTTTGGAGAAAACCGATGCCTGGGTTATTGTGGCATGAAATGAAATTTCTTTGTTCAACAAATTTACGATATCTTAGATTCTTTCGGGTGGTACGCGTCTAGCTATTGAATATCTAGTGATGATGATTTATTAATTGAATATTGAATCAGCTATTGAATATCTAGTGACGATTTATTAATTATATATTTAGTCTGAGTAATGAAACTACAACGCTGACATAGAAAGTTACATGATTGACTTGAGAGCTTTCTGTTGCTCCGTTCAGGCAGTAGCTCAAAGCAGTTTCATTCTTTCGACCGAAAATTATTTCCACTGAGAGATTTCTCAGGTGCCAACCCTCTTGTTTGGCATATGGTTTTTCCAAAAATTCTACCGGTTCAAATTATATTCACTCATTCAAGCTGACCTATCAGTGGACACTTCATGAAAAATATCAAATGATTTGATAGGTAGAATTGATGTAAAATGAATTTATTTGAAAAACCTTTTCCATGTCAGAATGAAAGTAGTGTCTCTTGATGCGTATTTGGTTAATGAAACCCTCTACGAAAGACATTAATTTTGTTCTGGTATATTTTCGATAGATAGATCGAATAGTATTAGGTCGATCATAGTGATACCTGTGATGAAATATATAATTTGAATGTATCATGTTCAAAATTTACTTATCGTCATTCTCTGTCAGAGAAACGTATTTTTTTTCAATGAAATCAAAGAAAAATATGGAAAAACCTGAGGGAATCCACATATAACTACAATAATGCAGAATATTGAATTGCCGTTATACCGTAATATTATTATGACAGAATCAACGAATTGAAAATCAAAACTTTTGTATGAAGGCGCAGAAGACAAAACATTTTCTTTGAAATAAAATTCATTTGAAATTTTGAATTCAAAGCCCAAATTTTTGAATATTTTATAGAAGCGTTGAAGGGCCACACATTTCTTTGATAATGAAATTCTCTAAATTCCAAGTGACGAATTGGAATTTAATAAAATTTCGTTTTAAAATTCGAAAATTACGACTTGAACTCGAAATTTAGTGATTGAGTTTTCATAATCATTTGTGATCCTTCTGCACTTTTGAACTCACTGCATACTCTGAAAAATCAATTTTGTTACTGTTTTGTTCAACTATTGAAACCTAATATTTTCTTTTTTCAGGTCGCTTCATTCAGACACACAGCAAAAAATCCAAGTGAGTTTATATTTTATCATTCAGAATCACATTCATCTGTACAGACCGGAGTTGTAAATAATGATTGTAGTGTCCCGATTTTAAGAAAGGAAGAGTTACAGAGGAGGAAAAGATTTCCAACCGGGATACCCAATTATGATGTGTCAATAAATATTTTATCTGTCAGAAAGATACGATCAAGTCACCGTTGATTTCTAAAACCTATATTCCATTCTATGAAATGTTATAGTAAAAATGGATTCGATTGATATGATATATTCCTACATACAGGATAATATTTTTCGAAGAAATTACTCTATTCATCATCATGCGTATTCCAAATCAAATATTACTTTAAAAATATTTCAGTCTGTTCAAACCGTACGATGACTTAAAAATCATACCCTTCAATGAGATAGCAAAAGAACGGCTATTGAGTTTTTATTATTTGTTGAGTTCAACTTCTATATGAAGAAATGATGAACATTGAAATATACTCGAAACACTCTTCAATAGATCACTGGATGGGAAAGAAAGGGCTTAGGAGAGGTTGGAATTCTCAATTCATTTTCGACTCATTCATTAAGAGTATTTTTCTCAACTTCCATTTGACGCACGTAGTGTAATGAAAATATCATAAAATTTTGATTCTGTGATTTTTCACGAATTTCTAAAGTCCTGAAGAAGCTTATTATTTCTTACATAGAATAAAAATCAAATTTCCCACAAATACAAATTCCGACAATGATGAATCATTTGAATACATTCACCAGATATCAAATATTCATTCCAGAGATGTTTTTCATCAGATCTATCATACATTTTTGTTCAGAAATCAATCGCACTTTTGAATTATTAAGTTATAGTTTATTTGGTACTGGTATGGAGGTATTCATAAACTACGACAAATAAGTGTTTCTACATTAATGACTCAAACCAAATACGAGTATAGATGTTTTCTCACGAATGATCCAGCAGTATTCCATAGTGAAAAATGACAAGGGAGTGTTGAAATGATGTAGAAAGACAGTGATTCAATTCCAAGTACGATTCAGAAAAAAGTCTCAAAATTATCTTCCATCCAGAATTTTTAAATTACATATCACAGTTTTATGGAGATGTGTTAATGAAGCAGAAGTAGATTTTTGAGATAGAGGATTCTCAAACTTCTATATTTCGACTAATAGTACCTTTCTTTCTCTCAATTTTTATTGGTCTTCACAAGATGAATGTTACGGTACTGAGATATTATTTAGTTATATCTAGTAATTTTTCGAGTCATTATGCAGGTTGTTGAATCACTGGAAAAATAACAGAAATAATGTTTTCGATGCCGAAACATTCGTGATCTGTTTGTTTTATAAACAAAACTTCAGTAATGCCAAATTATATGGCATCATATTATTAGTGAAAATTTTATACTGTACTGGTCGGAAAAATATGTGCGATGGCTCATTCAACCCGGAACGATGTCTAGAAAAATGTGCTGAAACTGTTTTTAGCACATGAAAAGTTATCAACAAACTAAAATGGAAAAAAGGTATTCGGGTTTCTGCAAATATTTCAAAAACAATAAAGAATCAAGGAATTTGAAAAGAAGATCCTCGAAGAAGAGGAAATTTACAAAAAAGTCCCAACTTCCGAAACTATCTTCCATTTGAAATTTCAATTCAATTTTGAGGATACGGACACGGCATCCGAAGCGAGAACGTCACAAAATATAATCTTTTCATTCATTAAATATTGATATAAAAGTTATGGTGTATTATGAATACTATAAAAAACTGATTTTCGATAGAAAAAAATATTTAAAGTGAATTTTTTGAAGAACTAAGTAATCATCAATTAACATTATTTAATCTGTGATAGAACTCCATTGTGTCTCAAAGTGGAGTGTGGCAAATTTACGATGCAGAAAAACTAAAAGTCGTCTCTACAATTCAATATATATCACCATCCAATGTCAGAACGGTAAAACCATCAAATAGTAGTAAATGTTTCGAACCTCTATAGGTTCATCATCAGCTAGTTCGTTAGAAAATTCTACAATAAAAGAAAACAACATGACAAATGTTTTATTTTAATATGAAGAAAGAACATTATCCTGTTGCCAATGAATAATTGGACACATTGTTAAAAATAATGAAAATGAAATTATTTTTTTCATGAATAAAATATTAGTGGAATGAAGGAATTTTTAAGACATCATAACTATCATTGGATGAAGAATGGGAGGCTTAGAGCCTTTGTACCCCCTTATTAATTCCAATATCAAAACACCACGCATGAAAATAATCATGATAGACGAAACGAACTGAACTAGATGAGAGATGAAAACCAACTGTCAAAAATATATAGAAAATGAAGTCAAGATGACATGGAACAGTGACAAGAAAACTGTAAACAGAGAACACCGTCTACATCTCAAATCGTGTTCTGGGTAAACATATTACATACCATCTGTGCATGTTAACTAGTTACATTAAAAGAGTATGGTTTATGGAAGATCAAGACAGGAGAAATTTAGTCAAAATTGAGAGAATTAAAAAACTTTTGCAATCGAACTGTACTTGTTCATTAGGAGAAATCACATTGGGATCATTAATAGCAGAAATGATTCAAAAAATTTGATGTAAATTGAGCAACGTGCCTTTTTGGCAAACGCGTAATATATCTGAATCAGAATAAATATCAAAACTATTAACAATTAATTTAACATGTTCAAGGACTCTTGTTTTTATTTTTCTACCACTTTGTCCAACATACTGAGCATAACAATCTGGTAAATTTACATTATTCAACTTGATATTCGTCTTCATTAGATACCACAAAAAATATTCAAATGATTTTTCAAAATAAGTTTGGCTCCGTGGAATTTTTTTATTAGTGTACTCAATAAGTTCACAAAAGTTGAAAAAAATATTAGTTTGTTTATCATAAAAAACGTAAAAAAACGAATAATTGACGTATTGTTGTATTTTTTTTATATTTATTATCATATTTCCATTTTCGATATTCGGTAAGTTGAACAAAATTTGTTTATAAATTGTTTATGAACTACTAGGCTGTACGTGTATTCGAAAAATATATTTTCGTTTTCTTGATAATGATTTAAAAAAAATTCCTTAACAAATTTCAATTGTTTATAATTGTTTTTTATATCTCAAATGTTTGAATAATCAGTTAAGAAATGTTTTCTATTTCAAAAATCATAAGTGACACTTCTTTACAAATTAACAAAATAACATTTTTTTCTATTCATAATTTTATTGGTTACAAACCGAACAATTTGTTATAGATAAATTCCCAACCGCGATATACATTTTTTTTCAAACTGCTAAAAATTACACAAACAATCACAGATTTCAAACTTTCGAATAAAATTTAATTTTTCATTGTAGTTTCAAAAGTTATGTGCTACAAAAGTTGCATGAACCACTCGATTTGTTATAAAAAATTAATATAACTTTGAATCTATTGAGGGTAATACAATGAACACTGACATAATTTGCCTGAATTACAATGTAATCCTCATATTTTTGCTTTAAAACAACGAATTATCCTACATAGAAAATATAACTTTTTTCTATTAAAATCTTTATTTCATTTTGGAGCTGTATATATGAATTTTGTGTGTACATTGATTTTTCTTTTTTATTCGGACATCGGGAGAGAAATTCATGTCATAAAGTGTCTGACAATTCAGGTGAGCGATAAAACCTCTTCAGCATTTCGAAGTATAAAACTTTCTGAATATTTGGCATCAACAAAGAATAACTCCTAGCCTCGTTAAAAGTACAATTTGTTGAAGAGGTGAAATAGCTTCATTTTCAAGGATCGTGGACGGAAGTTAACTTGAGTACCTTCCCGTTTACATAAACTTGATGTGGAAATATGAAGTATTTTTCAATATTTCGAGCTTTGTAGATTATTTCTTCATATTATTTCAACATTGTCAAAAATACTTTTGAATATTGATCAATCGGAATTTATCGCTATTTGATTTATTCTACATTATAATTTGTTACCTGAATGGATAATTCAGAAAACTATTAACGTCCTTATATTTTTCTGTAAGTTTAAAGACCACGTATACTTAATATATTTTGATGAAACAGTTAGTTACTATCAAGAGGGAGTTTTTAAAAGTGACCATCAGATCATCTGAAATTATTTAAATGAATAAATATTCCATATTAACGCTAGTTGTCATTTTCACTTAGTAATTTATCGTATATTCATATTCATAAAAATGAAATTATTTGTGAGAATAACTTGAATTGTTTCGATAATGAAAACTGTAATTTAAAATTCACAGTCTTGTGAATATAATGTCAATTAATTCAATCATTCAATTACATTCAAGAGCCATAAGAGTCTACTTCAACAATTATACGTTGGTCCATCTGGTAAAGATATAATGGAAACCAATATTGATTCGTACGAGAGGACACAAGCAAGAATCCTCCTCCAAGCGATACTAAAAAGTTGATTTCGACAAGACTGGAATCATTCAATTTATAATCATTCTCTCAATTGGTGATAAAGTTTGCTCTTTACAATGTTTTATGTTTTTTACCACTTTTATTCGTAATTAAAGTTACTGCAGTTTCGTCCTATAAAGAACAGTTTAAATGTAAAAGTTTGAAAATGTCCTCATAGGACGAAACTGCAGTAACGTTAGTTACAAATAAAAGTGGTGAATAACATAGGAAGTTTTCAGTTCTCATTTTTCATTTATTGTGAAAATTGTATGATTACCAACATGTATAATAATATAAACCATTTATGTCAATAACAATACTATCATTATTTCAATTTATAAATTTCAAAAAATTCAGTAATAATTAGGTAGGTACCTAATTAAAATGGGAGATCAAATGTAATTATTAAATTTTGAAAGTTGGCAACTCAAAAGTAAAATTACTAGAGTTCAAAACTTCATTGAACACTCACTTTCATAAAGGGTTCAAACAGACAATGAAACATTTGTTTGAAGGTGAATGACAATGTTTCTTGGTGAATTTCATCAGTTCGGACTTCTATTGTCTGATATTGTATAAAATGATTTGAAATCCCTAAAATAAACAATACAATTGAGAATTGAAAGAATAGCTTAAAATGGCAAATATATTGAGCGAAAAAAAATTGTGAAATGAAATACGACTAGAAAAATGGAATGAATAAAATAAAAATTAAAATAATATAATTGAAAAATTAGGCGATTTCAAACCACGTTACTTCTCGACCTGCTTCAGATCCGGGAACACTATCCGTAGCAGCTTTACGAAAACCAGGCCACCAAACGCAGACTGCGATTCCAAGAATTGTATTTACCGAATACCCTGTGAGTGTGGAAAATCCTATATCGATGGAACCAAGAGGTCATTGAAAGTCCGTATTGCCGAGCACAAAAACACACACAGCGAGGGGAAACCAGCAAATCAGAAATAGCAGAGCATCTTTGGACACTTCAACACTACATCGAGTGGTCCCAAGCTGGGATCATACACAAGGAGGAACACTGGTTTAGGAGGAAATTCAAAGAAGCCGCATATATGCTGTCCACTAACGTATTTAGCCGAGCTAGCGTAGAGATACGCAACCTATGGAAACCCATAATCACAAAAAAAATGGCCAACTCCCGCCAAACGGTCATCTCCCGCTAAACCGGTGGAGCGGAGAGAGAAGATAAGTGATAAGTGAAAGGAGGAGATAAGTGAAAGTACTCCAAAGAGCCATAAATAGTCATCTTTCGGAGGAATTAGTCCAGTCATCACCCGATGACGATTGTGGATACTAACAATAGAAACATTGTGTGTTTGAAATCGCTTAATTTTTTGATTATATCAATTTAATTTTTTATTTGTTCAATGTTTTCACTTGTATTCTATTTCACTGTAAATTCTTTTCAGGTTTTTTTGTTTAATATATTTGTCATTTTCAGCTATTCTTTCAATTTTCAATTGCATTGTTTATTTCAGGAATTTCAAATCATTTTATACAATATCAGACAATGGAAGTCCGAACTGATGAAATTCAGACCAGGAAACAATTGCTCCTAAATTGGAAAGTGTGACACCATTTTTGAAATAATTTGAGATTATTCATAATAAAATAGATATCAATTGTGGAGTCTGATTCTCTAGTGAGAGAGAAAGAATGAAGAGAACAACTCAAGAATAACTGTGTTAAAATTGTAGACAAATTTGGGGTTAAGTTGAAGTAAATACGCTATATTTGATTCATATTCATATTGTCTGATGTCAATGATATAAAAGATGGTCAAAATGATATTAGTACTGGTGATGTTGACAATTCCATCAACAGAACAAGGTCATGATATTCCAATATATCTTTAATATATCAAATATGATATTTCCGCCATTAAGTTACCAATTTTTGATAGATTTTCAGATAACTGGTTGGAGTTTCGTGACAGTTTACGATGATGCAAATATAAGTAATACATCTTTGTATTACACAGAATTCATTTTTTGGTATTTTCTCTGTTAGGAGACGCAAAGAAATTATTGAGGAGCATTTATAAATCGGATATAACTATTCAATAGCCTCAAATTTATTGTGCCAAAATTATAAAAATAACAATTTGAATATTTTTAATCATATTGAAGGTATTCTTGATGAAACTCCAATGAATGAGAAATATATCATATTTGAATATAACTTAAAATGTTATAGCTTTGAAAACTTTTACTATACTTTCAGTTTATACTATTCTGATTTATATTTCAACTAAAGGAAATTAACAAAACTACTCAGAAAAATTGGAAAAAATTCAAGATATCAGAAATAAAGCCTACTGTGACAAATATGGTTGATTTTCTGATAGACAATCATGAAAAAAAAGTTTCAAAAAGTATAATGAATGCTATATGATATATGACTACATATAATTGTAAAAAAACCTAGAAGTTATTTTTGCAAAAACGATCAATCGAATATAACTTGAGACTTTCATTGAATAATTGTTGACTTCGTCGCAAATATTGCTTGAAAATATTCTCAAAAACACGAAATATTATCATATAATTGGACGTTGTTATAAGACTCAAACTTCGGAAATGGAAAATTGTGAAAAAAACGATTGGGCAAAAACTCCCAAACTATAACTACTCATACTGTCAATTCAGCAATATCATATCAAGTTGTAGTTCAGCTATTGTTCAAGTCGAAGTTTGGTTTGATACATTCTGCTCTAGCCTCACTAGATAATGTTTCACAGTTACTTCATTCCAGAATTTATATGTCATAAATTACTGCTTAATGAAATAGAATCAAAATTAACAATAGAAGGTGTAGAAAAATTTATGTTAACAATAAAAAGTATAAGTAGTTGATTTATGGATGGAAAACTATTTTCTTCAATACTCAATAGACTCATTGAATCTACCAACTATTAGTAAAGATAATTCTTAAATAAAAATTCCATCACACATTGAAATAATTAGCTGAAGAGGAATTCAATTAAAGTGAGGAAGTGGATATGTTGTGGGATGTAATATTCCATGAGATAAGTTAGATTAGGAAAAAATATGTAATTTTTGCAAAAACTTTGTTAGCGTGGATAGTCTCTGGAAATGTAATGGATCCAAATCAGAATTTCAAGGAAGTTTCATGTCACTCAATTTTCCAATCAGAAATCTTTGAACAGTCAATAAACGAACAGTTAAATGAATTCTGGGTAATAAAAGGTTTCGATAATTCTCCAGTTCTAAGCTGTACTGAAACTTGGTGAAGATAGTTTTATGAAGAATTTTTTTTAGGAATTCAAATATTCGTTTTATTGAAAAAATGCCAGAAAACAAGTTTCATTCTATAGAAAGAAAATAAAAAAAAATAATCATTAAAATATTGAGTATACTTGAAAACTTCCCACCCTCAATGTCTTCTATTCAGTAAATAATATGAGGAATCCAAAAAACAGGTTAATTTTATAGTCAAGGGGGACACTTTCAAGGAATATTTGTAGCTTCGGTGTTCAACCCCCAAGAATTTGGAATAGGTAGGGGTATCAAGTGACACATCATTTTGATTGGTGTTCAATTCTCCCTCCAATGATACCCTGATGTTTCAATTTTTGATGGGGAGTTTTCGAAAATTAGAAATTAGAATTTGCTTGTTTTGAGATGCATTATTGTATTGACTTCTTTTAATAAAAATGGTTAATAGAGTAAGTGGCACCGTACCAACCTTTGAATGACAAGAATAAATGTATTACGCATGGGATTTTTTATTCGTTGGTTATTGTCCTTTCACAAAATTAAATTTAATTTGCGAGAAAGACATTTCAAACAAAATCTACTCACACTTATCTTATAAACTGTTCGAAATATCGTCCATTCTGCTCTAAACAGTAATAAAGTCTGTTTTCGAACTCCTCTTTAACAATACCAAAAACTACACTAGGAATTGAATAACTTGCTGCTGTAATTCGTCTTTCAAGTTCTTCAATATCAGAAGGTTATGTTTCATAAACAACGGATTCAAGATACTCCCGAAGAAAAAATATAAGGGTATCAAATCCGGTGATTTTGGAGGCCATTCCATCTATCCGGAAATATCTCGTCTAACCTCTGTCGGACGGAAATGAAATAATGAGGCAGAGCACCGTCCTGCTGGAAATGTAACAGATCCTTCTGCGAAAGTTCGTTACCTTCCCACACACATATAATGAAGGAAAGATAATGAATTTATTGGAAGCCATGGAAATAAATAAATCAATAAAAAACCCGGAATATATACCCCCAAAACGAGCAACTCGATCTATGTAAGTCTCCACTCTTGAATTTATGGATTTGGCAAACCTGATAATCAGTACCTAGCCTCCCAGACTACCTGTAACCCTATATATTTTGTGTATACACTTCATAAGTTTAGTTTTACTTGATGATGGGCTAAACCCCGAAACCGGTCGTTAGAATAAATAAACGTAGTGGAAATTAGACAAGAAAGTGTTTTCATTCATCTTATTGAAGTAATTATGAATTTCCACAAAATAAACAAGTTATCAATAACACAGGAATACCAGCCCAAACATCACCTTTTTGTGGGTGTTGTGTATGCCCTTCCCGAAAAATATGTGGGTTTTCGACACTCCAATTGCGATAATTTTTTCTGGTAACATTTTCAATCAGAAAAAATTAACACTCATCGCTTAAACATATGTTTGACAGAAGATTAGGTATGTTGTTGGCTAATGAGACATGATTTCATAAAACTCAATTCTTCTATCATAATCATCCTCGTGGAGCTCTTGAAGAATTTGCATTTTATGAGGATGAAATCTAAGCATTTTCAACGTTATTCTCAGTCTCGCGTGACATTCCCGTCTGTTCTGATACTGATCGTAAGGAGCTCGTGGGCTCTGCAGCAAATGTTCCCAAAACTTCAATTTGATCTGCATCATTTGGTACTCTGGGGTCATTTCGTTTTTTATTTGTCACTGAACCAGTTTCTCAAAACTTATCTACCAAATCAAATACATACCGGTGACTTACATCACAATTTGGATGTATTAAAATCATTTCAATTCTGTCTTGAAGAATGTAAACCATTTTTACACTTTTATATACTCAATAAAGTAATCACTACTGTATACACAATACTACCATCTGAAATTCTTACCCGTTCTGGTCAAACCATGCATCTCAATGTAGGCGTTCTAAGAATTACTTCTGGTAGTTTAGAATGCTATTTTTCGAAAATTCTCATGAAAAAATGATAAGTCAGGGTACTATTGGAAGTAGAATTGAACGCCAATCCAAATGATGTGCCACATGACCCCCTGTCCCATTTTAAATTCTAAGGGTAACATCTACCCCTTCTAGGGGGTTGAACCACAAGGGCTGCAAATAGTGCTTGAAAATGTTCTCCTTGACAATCAAATTGACCTGTTTTTTCAATTCCTCAATATTGTTTAATGGAAGGAAGATATTGAGGGTGGAAAGTTTTCAAATTGCCCTGTATATGCAATATGCATATATAGAAAACTGAGTCATAGTTCTGAATTCATCGAAGAAAGTTTTTTTGATAATTCGGGTAACTATTGTTATTTACATGAAAGATAAGAAATAAATCTTCCTATGTGGTATAAAAACATAGAAGGTTTATGATCTCATTTTTCATGATGATCTATCACGTACATCCATCAATTTATTTTTATTTACTTCATGTCGCAGTCATCAAAGAATGTTATTTAACGACAAAATGCAACGTATAATTGTCCGTGTAAAAACATGATGTGCTCAAATTCAAGCCACAAGCGGACATTGTTTGGCCTTAGGACATATTGATAATCATTGCAAATGCCAATCTGATTGGAAATTGCACACGTTCAATATAAATTGACACATCTGTATGTATAACTCGTGGTGTTGATATATTTTCACCTCGGGAATATAATGAATAACAACTTTCAATATTTTGCAACAATTTCAACCTCCCTATGGCAGGTTTTTACTTTCTAATAACGACATTTCTTCATAAAGCATTTGATAGTGGGTTTTCTCATTGATAATCTCATAAAACAGCAGAGGACTCTAATCACACTTGCACCACAGCTGTTTCATTTTGTATCATTGTTTCCACATAGACATCTCTTTCAAACTGAGTCACATGACAGCTGTCTGTGTCAATTGTATTGTTATCTTTCTCTTTGGTCCTCAACCACATGGCTTTTACCGGTAGTTTATATATTATATTAGTGAGGGCAAATAGCCAAAAACGACTCTCCTCAATAGGAAGACTCAACAAATTGTCTCTGATCTGGATTCCTGGCCACACTGGCCTGGAAGGCAACGAGACTGCTGACTCCCTTGCAAAGGAGGGTGCTGCAAGTAGCTTCATCAAACCAGAACCTGTTATTGGCATTGCTTTAGGCTTTGCCAAACAAACATTGAACAACTAGATAACAAGAAGTTTCAAAGACTTCTGGCAAAATCTTCCAGGATTGGATCACTCCAAGGCGTTCATTCACCCTTCGAAGGTTGAAACCAAAAAGTTGTTGGACTTTAGTAGGGATGAACTACAGAGACTCGGACTGTCAGAAGACAGTGTGTGTCGTCTCTGTTTGGAATATGATGAAACAGCAGAGCACATACTTTGTGCCTGCCCCGCCGTGGACCGAATCAGGTTTTCAGAGTTTGGTAGAGCCACACTTT
>WOGR01005498.1:0-13766 GCA_015342045.1 Leptinotarsa lineolata | reverse complement strand
AGTAAAACACGACTCTAAAAAATAATTATATAAGACAGACCTAATATCCTATCAGGGCCGTAACTATAAATATTTTTTGGGGGAAAGCTACAATATTCCCAACTTGAAAGTTACTTTTTCCCAATTCAAAATAATCATCAAATAAATTTGTTCAATTATTGTATCACGTAGTATGCTTTTTACGCACAACCCCCACATTGTGGCATGAAATGAAAAATATCGTGATAAAAGGCAGAGAAAAACGATAAAAGGAAAGAAATGAGAAAGGTTGAATCGTTTATTGAACGAGAACAACAATAACACATGTAACCTACTTTCATACATGAATTACATGATTACACTGACTCCCACTCTCCATTACCGATCCTCTACGCATTGCCAACTGCTCTTCATGAATGACCACTCTTACTGAATTGGAAAATATTCTAAAGTTTAACAAGTTGGGATATTCAAATCGTATTTAATTGTCCTTCGTTTTCTGTTTTTCCTGACATTTTATATACAGCAATCATTTTCCCAACTTGTGTATTTTTTTATCCATACATTCTCAATTTTTATTCATTATTGGGGGAGTCGAAGACACCCCAAACCCCACCCCGCCGTCGCGATGGTCCTTTCTTCAATTGTACTTTTTTCTCATTATTTTCATTAGCAGTATAGAGATTCCCCCATTTTAAAAAAGTGTATTTAATTTAAATGAGAACTTTCTCAACAGATCCACTGAAATAGATGTTGCATCTCAGTAATGCTGGTTGTTTTTTGCAGATGGCAGAATATACTTCTTACAAACATAAAAGGCCAAAATTAACAACACAGAGACCTCAATATCAGTTCCATTCACATCATCATCAGGTACAATTATTCAAATTGATTTTTTTGAGCAATTTTGACAATCAAATATTTTTCAGCACAATATAACAATAAATAAAGAAATGATGGAGGACAAGAAACCGAAAACTTTGGAACCACTATTCATGGCAATATCTGGATTCATTGGTATGGCGGTGATGTTCGTTCTTTCCATGATAGTACTTCCAAAACTAGGATCCAAACCAAGTCAAAAGGGGATTTGGGCAAAACGGAATGAAAATGTGGAGGATTTCGCCCGACTTGCCTTGAAAGCAATTGATGGTGATGACTGTACAGAGCGATTTGCTTGCGAGTTGAGCAAAACTGCACGCACTTTCAATTTACAAGACAACAGATTTGTTAAGTAAGTTTCAAACAGTAGGCGCAAAGCCCTAAAATTGAACGAATCTGTTTCATCCAGGTTTCTCTGCTGTCTCTCCCACTCTCTGAGCACTTAGGTTTATTCCCAATTGCACCAAACTGGTCGCCAAGTCGCAGTATTCTGAGAATGACTCAAACGGTCAACTTCGAACTGCCTCATACAGTTCCAATCACGAGTAGAGAGGACTAGAAGGAGAAAATACCAAGAATAGATAACTGTTGGTTCACTGAAGAACTAAAAAAGTTCAGTTTCTGTTGGAAGTATATACAATCGCAGACACAGAAGAGAGATATCAACATGCTTCGGGACATATATGACCATATTTTAAGCGGAAATCTACGCGATTGAATTATGTGTGGAGAAATTGGCGGAAAACAACCTCACATATATATTAATGAAAATATCTCACCGAGTAACGTTCAAGTTGGTATTAAACCAACAAAAAATCTCCTTAATATAAAGACTTAACAAATAGGTTATGATTTTAATTCTTGGCCAACCTGGCCTGGAAGATGATGAAATTACTGACTCCCTTGCTAAGGATACTGCAGGTTCTGCAATTTGCATCACTTTAGGCTTTGCCATACAAATACTGAATATTTGGATAAGATATGTGGCAAAATCTAGCAGGATTGACCCATTTCAAGGGATTCATACATCTTTCGATGTATGTTATCAAACAATTGTTATATTACAGCAGAGATGACTTAGATTGTCTAACAGGCCTACTTACAGGCCACTGTCGTCTGAATCATCACATAAAGCAATTTGGTCTATCGGAAGACAGCATGAGCCGAGCCGAGCGTATCGAATCAGGTTTTGGTTTGGCAGAGTATTATTCTCGCTATTGCGTGAAAGATTACACACAAAATAAACTAATCGGTTTAGTTGAAAAGCTAAACTTATGTTGTTGAGTTTGAGTAGATATGAGCATTAATAAACCGTCGCCGGCTTCCGTTTAGTGTCGAATAGACCCACTCACTTATAAACTATCAATTTTATACTCAATTATGGACCTAGCTTCTATTTCAGGTAACAATCATTGAGAAAATAACCATTGTTCTCAAGATTTTTTAACAATGCAATAAAAACAAAACTTGAACTTTATACTTAACCTCCAATACGTCGTTTGGAACCCCCATAGTCCTCCCAAAATTCACCCTTTAACCCCCCAAAATCCTCTCAAATTTAGTAGAAATAACGCTGACGTAGTTGAAACGGAAGTTATCAAAGTGGATTTATTTATTTCTGTGTGACTTTGTAATTCAACGATTCATCACTCACATCCATCATTTACACATTCTTTGCAATAATAACTGTCACTGAAAAGTATATTGTATATTGCCTTTTCATTTATATTCCGTATTTCAAATACATTACGCACAAGGTTTCTGTAACGGAATGTCATTTACAAAAAAAATGAGCTAATTTTTCAGTAATAGCACTCCAGTATTTTTAAAAATATTTGCGTTCATTGTAGAATTCTGACGTGTTGCTATAATAACGTCTAAACGTCATAATACAGAAGCCTGATCACCACCTTCAGACGTGGTACATTATGAGGAAGCGCATCTACTAAAGCATTGCACCCCTCGTCAAGTTACTCCGCCTTGGGTAACTTATTTTGTTGATTCTGAGTCAAGGAGAATCTGTACTATTATAAAAAGCCTGTTGTTCTATGTGAACTACCTGTGGGTTGCTCGTTGCTGTTATCTGAATGTGATAGACCAAGTCGTTCATCTTCTTAATCACCACGTGAGAGCCGTTCCATCTCCTCTAAATCTTGGGCTAGTAGAGTCGTACTGCTTCTCCTTGACTTCCCATATTTTTCTTCCCACCCACTTCTTCATCTGGTTGCTGGTAATTCACAGGTGTTTTTACGTGAATTCATGAACTTTTCCTCTTTCTCTGGCCTGCCCGACAAACTCGTAGGCTTTCTCACTCAAGTGAAAAGGTGGCACCATTCTTCTACGTCATGGCGACAGTTGACGGTCCAGCACTACTCAACGGCTGGTACACTTCCCTCACCTAATCTGGGCTCTTTTCTTTGCTTTCCAATAGGCCATCAGAATGTTACACAGCATCCCACTTAGCCAGTGAGCTTACTTGCTGCCAATCAGGTCGAACCAAGTTAGGTCATCATCTTTCTTCTGGCTTTCTTTTATCTTAACTATACATACATATTGCTTACGGAATTTCTACTTTCTCCATTGTTGCAGACTCCTCATTTGTTCTTTCTGTTCTAAAATCCTTTTTTAAATCGATCTACTTTAGAACACATACCTCTTGCTGTTCATTCATCAGCTGCGGATTTTATCTTCTCTCCGGGCTCAGTGACCTGTGCCTCCTTTCTGGTAAAGGGACCTATGTCTTCTCTCGGATGCTCACGATCTTTCGTATCTCATCAAACCAATATAACTTTTACTTCATTTTGATCCAGAAACATTCTTAGATTGATGGATTTCTTTATTCATATATAACATTGAACTTCATGGACTCCAGTCATTTCCCTTTTCAAACTGGACTAAATGTTTTTCCTGCAAGTCTTAGTGATTTCTCCGCACCTCTTGATAGGAACGATATAATGAATACCGACATGTTGCTATGATAAGATTGACGCCATGATATAGAAATCCGATTGCTATCATCAGAGAGAGTAAATATGGAGGGGCAGTGGTGTTATAGTACATTTTTTAATTTCTTTATCTTAAGTTGTAAAAATTATTCAAGATTTACTTTGGACTTATAGATGGACAACGTAAATCATAGAAAATCAATAAACAAATAATTGTGAGACTTTTGTAGCTGATTTTGACTTGCTCTATAAGCATTCACTTGTAGACAGGATATTATGATAAATTAGGGGATAACTTTTTGTAAAAAACATATTTCTTTTTCAAACACCATTAACTCATGGATCACTGTAGAGTTGAAGGGTCTCTAGGTTTATGATACTGCTGAATATGAACTGATTGACTTCAATCTGAGAGTGAATAATTATATAAATGAAATTCAGTGAAGTTTTTTTTAGGTTGCTCAAGCGGATAGCACCTGGTACATTTGGCAGACAAATAGACAAGGCCGGAAAATTACGTACGAAAATGATGAAATGTACGGCCATACCATGTAAGAAGAAAAATAATAATGGGAATAAAAATAACCAAAAGAAAAAGAATACTTCTCAAAAAAAACATTAATTATCACCAAAGTCATTAGGTCTTAGTTATTTATTTATATTATTTATATTATTTATTTATTATTTGATAAGATTATATTAAAAAATGAAAATCAATATGTATAATGACTTTTTATTACATATAAAAAAATGTTAGCATTATAAAATCAAGAAAACTAATGTATATAAATAAATATTTTCAGCTGCAATCATTGCATATACAGTCTTAATTTTGTATTCTAAATACAAACAGCAAATTATATACACATATCTATAACATACAAGGTGACATTCACAGTAATAAAATCATATTTTTACACGGTACAATAAGCAAATTGAAGAGTTGGTAGATTCTGAAACCCGCAACTTGATGTTTTTGATAACATTTCATAATTAGGATATACCTTGAAGAACAATTCTAATTCAATAGAAAAAAGTATTCGATAATTTTATATATGTATTCATGAAACTTCTAATGTTGAAATCGAGTACAAATCAATATTTGATATGTTCGAACACTGTTTTGACATTTATGAATCGCATGCTTAACCCAAAATTCAATTTATATTCACACGAAAAGGCATTTTATATTAATGAGAAAAAATTTAGATTTTGTTTTTGACAACTTGGCACAAAACATAAAATCCTAGATTTAGAAAGTAATTACTCGAAAGAATGGGACAATATTTGTATTATTTTAAAAGGAAAACATCTTAGGCACAGGGTTCAGCATATAACCACAACTAAAAAATGAAGCGCTACATTCGAAGCAGGTTAGATCTGAACATTTTCTATTCTACCACATTTAACTTCACCATTTATATAAAAAAAGAACAGCTAATATACTTTTAGAATATAAAACTGGTAGTATATAATACAGCACATAATTGAGCATTGTGTTTATATACTGTTTGTTGTCGGAAAATACAAGAATAAAATTTTATTCTTAACTATTGTGCTTCTTTGTCCCATTTTTGATAGTTGAGAATATGTTGCCATTATTTGTAATACTGAATTACGAATTGATAATGTCTCCTCAATGACCAAGACAATATTTTGATTGATTGATAAATACTGGTTTTGAATTAGGATCTTGATGAACTGTGCAGAAGAGTTTGTGATCACAAAGCTTTGAAACGGCTATTTCCATAAGATACCTTTCCGTCATTTAATTAACGTGGAGATGTAAAAACCAATATGAAATAAAAAGGCCTTTTCAATTGATTGGAAAAAACTACTGCCGTGTTTTGTTCATTGCACGATATCTGAGAATAACAAATGTGCCTACAAATATTGTATTGTCCCTATGAGTCAAACCACGACAGTAAAAACCCCTTATGCATATTTTTGTGTACGAGACAAATTGAAGGAAGCAGGTAGTGCAAATTGATTACGCGCGACCAAGTTGGACCTAAAAACACTAAATATGTGAATGGAGACCATTTTGATGTAAGCATCAGTAAATCTGGCTATTTTTGAACAATATATTGACCTGTAAGAAGGTTTAGAACAACTTATTGAGAAAAAATAATATATATCGCTTAGCTACTTCTTGCTGCTAAAGCCAAGTGCTAGCGAAAATCTAAAAATGAAAACTATTATTCTTCAACTTTAACAGGATATATTTTGTGAATCGATTTATCACGAATTACAACTTTGAAGTATTTGTTTATTCAAAATAGTGATGATAAGTCACATTTAAAATCGATGTGCTTTGTTACAGTTTGAAAATGACACGGAAAATGTTAATTATAGACTAGTTGGGAGACCATTTAAGTTGAAATCCGATGTATACCATCATCAATTTGACTGTTGAACGGCGTTGAAACCAAAAGAAAACAAGATGTCGCATTGAATTTTATGAGAACCTATGAACAGAAGTACCGTTGAACTCAAGTCAATTATGACTATTTCAATCTTTCGAAATGATTTGGTGTGACAAAGTGGATTCGCAGAGGACGAGCTACCAGAGGCCATTACTTTCATAGAATCAGTACCAGATAATCAAGCAAATAAAAAAGTTCAAGTAAATATAGAAATTTTAACAAAAATCAGTGCAAACCATTATAAAAAAGAACAAAGGGAAACACAGATTATAATTGCACCAAAATTATTTATATATCTTCATCAAATCTTCACTGAGCCCAAAGAGACTTAGAAGAGTTCCTTCATTTTTTCAGTCACACCTGAAGTTGTGAAGCAATATTCATAATATCAATGCTAATTTGAATTCAACTACTTGGGGACACTACTTCTATAATCAAATTCGAGGCAATTTGGATTTTTTCAAATATCTCCAATTTCGGTAAAGTTTCGATTGTGTGTAGCAATTGGCTAAATTTGTCAAATATATGGTTCTAATCGGAATATATCAGTAAATATGTAGGTTTTTATAATGGGACGCACCAAAATTCTCGGTATTTATTACTACCATAAACTGCATTCTAAATGTATAAAATGAGGACAACCACAAAAGTTTTTGCCGCGAGAGGTCATTGATAGGCATGAGGTCAGTTCTTGTGGTTCTCTCGTTATTTATATATGGATAAAATGATTTTATTTGAGTCATGCGACGAGGGGTTGAGAAATCTTTCGAAGAAGGGTGGTTAAAGACCAGCGACACTTGGGGGAAGCGATAATGCGATAAGTACTCCAGTCTAGTCGGAGCTGATTTTTTGTATGTCCTAACAGAAATGGTTTTGAAAGTTATTGGTGGAAATATCAAATCTAAATTTTTCGATGAGCTAGTTGAAAAAGGAAATATTGAAAAAAAAGAAAAAAATATTGAACAATAAAAATAAAGATAAAATAATGAAGATGGAGCGCAAAAAATATATATATTCAAATCAAACTCGAAACCAATTCGACTGTTAGAATCTATAACAACCTTCGGTTGATAACTGGTTTATATTTATTTTTATTGTTTACATATTATTGACCTAAACAATAATTTACAAATCAGTGTTTCTATACTTTCTTAAAATCCATACTCATTTGTTTATTTTTGGATAATAATTCTTTTTTTAACTCATCATATTTAATTAAATTTTTCATTGAATTTTTTTCTTCTCAGATAGATTTCATTGCCAATTTGTACTAATTTAGAGTAAAATGTTTCTTGCACCCAATAAGCCATTTGGCAAGAACATGTTTATCATTTAGGAGTTTGTGATCAGAGCTACTCACGGATCGAAGACGTCTTGAGCAATGGGGGGGCATGTCATTGACATCAAATTTAAATGACAAAACCTCGCAATACAAACCTAAAATTCCTAAAACAAGCCAAAATTAAACGTCTATCTCCCATGCACTTAAATAGGTGTTTGAATGTTTAACTGACCTCTCGCCCTCCAGCGCCTCGCCTGAAGATCCCTCAAATTTCTCATCATTCAAATACCTGCCTCGAATTTTATCCAATTCAGTATACATATACCCTTGATATGAAAAATATTTCAATTGATTTTTTTTGTATAATTTTTGATCAATACTTCTGATACAAACTTCTTACACCAATTGAAAAGTTGATTTAAATTTATGTTCTAATATTAATGGAAAATTTGTATCAGAGATAGATTGCATAGTCTGAAATAACATCATAAAATGAACTATCAAAAATGTTCTAATCTGAAATCATTTATCGAGGACTCAAAATGTAATACATAATTCAATATGAATAAACTCATTCCTTAAATACACACACACCACATCACAGAACTAGGTAAGTTTTGTCTAACTTCACTGTTCATAATTTCTTGAAGTATAAAAATAAGTAAAGTTAAATGGGACAACATGAATTGGTTATTCATTCAGAGTTATTTGTAATAAAGATCATACAGAATCTTTTGAACAATGATATTGTGCATGATAGGTTATGAATCTTAGTTTGCATATAGTGCAACCCACGAAACCTTGTTCACCAAAACTATGTTTTACCTAAATTCTGTTATCAAAAGAAAATATATATTTCTATTCACAGTAGTTATTATTTGAGATTGTTACTGACTGAATTATCAAAACAAAAAAAAAAAGATTCTACGATATTAAAGTGTGTCAATCTAAGTCTACTTCTAAACCATCAAAACGATGAAATGAAATAAACCTAAAGAGAGCAAATTGTTCACAATCACTTTATTACTTAATATTAGAGATACCTTCAATTCACTATATACTGTTTGAATAAATATATCCGGAAATTGTAACAGTACCTACAATTACTTCTGACGAACATTTTTTACATAAAAATATCTTTTGAAATTTGGAGGACCTACCACCAATAAAGTGCCAGATTTTTCATTGAGAAAAATTATTAAAAATATTTTAACAATTTTCACCTTCCATTAAACCAGTTTACTTTGAAAAAATCTGACCAAGTATTTGTATAATGAAAAATGTGCGGTTAAAACATGAAGCTGAAGAGAAATTATTTGCAGGGAATATTTGGTGAAAGTTCGTCTTTCGAGGTGTGCGGTGTTGCCGGAACTCCACCATTTATAAAGAGCAGACTTCTATGAACCACTGTCTTAGTGAATTTGTACCTAATAAATAATCATCTCATCCTGAGATTTTTTATATCAAATGATTTTACAGTTCTTCACTCCGATTTCCCCAATATTCTTTTGTAATTGAAACTGATACCAACAACACATCTATTGAATTTGTATTCTTCCCTTGCATTTGTTTGCATGAAGTTGATACCATTGAGAAAAATAATGTTCCAAAATAGGTTCATTTATTATGGCACTAAACATCCGAATGAGATTCTAGTAATGTGCAATTCTGGGCAATTTCACGAATAAGCAAAATAACTCAGTTATGTGAATCAGAGGTATCTGCTGAATATGGCAGCTCTAGTTTGAGCAAAGTTTAACATTTTCTAATCTATTCAAAATGAAAATTGAACTTACTGCTTAAAAATGAAACCTTATTATGAAGTCCTTTGGTTCTGAACAAAATATTTTGGTTTTAAACTAAAAATTAATATCTTTCAACTAATTTACATCACTCTTAGAATATATAAATTACTTATACAAAAATACCTAATTATCAGTGAGACCAATAAAGATTTTTTGGAATGAAAGTTATGTATGGCACCACATTTTTCACATTTATAGTTCACAAAGACCATGAAGTTCTGCATAATTTACAATAGCTCGATGAAGAAATTCATATTGTGCCTGAAAAACATAAAAAATAGATTATTACATAAACGTTCCGGTTAGTTCATCGAGTCTGCAGTGCTTTCGAAAAAATTGGTAAAAAAGACCAGAACTGCTCAATTTTTAGACCTAGTGTGAATATTGTGAATATACTTACATATGAATTGATTAAGGCCTGCCTCTGAGACCTCAACTTTCGTGTAACAGTAAAAATATCAACTCTTCTTTCTGTTCTAAGTTGCTGTACAAGGATACTAAGTCCAACAAACATTGAACTTCTGTCAGAACCTAAATTACAATGAACCACTATCGAGGGTGAACAGCCATTACTCACTAACATTGTTTGGGAATGATCCACAACTTCAATGAGCCCTCTTGTAACTTCAGGAACCTTTAAAAAATATTACAGATATATTTCTGTTTTGACTCAGCTGTTTCTTGATGAAGATCCATAGTAATTTCACAAACTACACCTAACGATTTGATCTTAACAACCTTTATTTTCAAAAATATCACATGTTTCGCTATCACAGTGGCTTTTTCATAGTGAATAACATACTTATAGAAATGTAAGCTTTCACAGCCGGTGTCAATGTTTTAGTTGGTCTCCGAGTTTTGCCGTGGTCTTCTTTGACGTTTCGACTGCAACTGCGGCAGTCATCTTCAGTGGCGTGATCGAAGTACTCTTCTTGATGTATCAACTAAAACTGAAGCACTCATTTCTGCCGTGTCATTCATAGTGCTGTTCGCGAGGGTGTTGATGACGGTTAGATCCATTATGTAGGTATCGATCTGTGTGTGTTTTCTTCCTGTTAACCTTATGGCCTAGTCTATATCCGTCAGACGAAAAGAAGCATTAGTACCCATCTAATCGAGCATCAGCAAAGTTGCCGATTGGAACAGACCGAGAAGTCTGCAGTCGCTGAACATGCACTGTCTGACGGGAACACAAGATCCTGTTCGAAAATAACGAGAGGTAGCAACGCCGAATCATTATTCAACAATAATGTATTTACAAGCCATAGAAATACACAAACACCAAGATAACTTCTTCCAAATATCTGGCACACAGCATTGAAAAGCGCCAATACGAAGCCAAGTCACCCAAATCGCTCGGTAAGTACGCGCGAACCGCCATCACAGAAAGTGCGCGGCAAATCAGCACTATAAATGACACGGCAAAAATGAGAGCTTCAGTTTCAGTTGATACGACAAGAAAAGTACCTCGTCCACGCCACTGAAGATGACTGCCGCAGTTACAGTCGAAACATTTGGTGACTATAACCAAAGAAGACCACGACAAAATTTGGAAACCAACCAAGACGATAATATACATAACAAATCGTTAGGTGTAGTTTGTAACAATACAGATATAACTGAAATATTGTGACAAGGGAGGATTACTCAATATTCTCATTACATATCTTCATCAAATTTCAGAATGACAAGTACAGAATAGTCCTTGATAAATTTAAGAAGAGATTATAGGTGTTGGAAATGAAGTTTGTTTCATCTTTGTTTCATCATGTACAAAAATGTTAGGGGTCTATCTAGATAACAAATTAAACTTTGACGTACATATTGAGCATCTTGCAAAAAAACTGGCTAGCAAATGTTATGCAATCAGAATTTTGAAAAGTCACTTGAATACTGCTGCACTAAAAACAGCATACTATGGAACCGTATATCCTTTCCTCAAATACGGAGTTATGTTCTGGGGTGGAACACTAACTTGAAACGCATTTTCATTATGCAAAAACATAACATGTGTTATGTTTAACATGAAATTAACAGACTCCTGTCACGATATTTTTAAAAGTAATAAAGTACTTACTTTATATAGGATCTATATTTATGTTTGTTATTTTCGTTTATGACAACAAAGAAAAATTCATTATTCATAATGACATTCACGAGTATTACTAGGAAAAATTCGAACCTCGTTCTTCCTAAACATAGACTAAGAAATACAGAAAGAAGTCCACGCTATATGGCCATCAAACTATACAATCATTTACCGCTGACAATCAGAGAAGAAGGCAGACGGCATACTTTCAAAAATCTAGTTTTCGATTTGTTGTGTAACATGGAACCGTATTCGACGCAAGAATTTTTTACGGCTTCATAACGATTGCAGAAAACAGAAGGATAGATATTAGTATTAGTCATCAAAATTTTCATAATCCTAACAAATATAGATATGATATATATGAGAGCATATTTTTATTATATTTTAATATCTATATAATTTAGACAAATGAGTTTAGATCTCTCTGGCACTCATTTTTTTCTCTTCTTTTTCATCAATATTAAGTTGTGGATAAATATATATTTTTTTCAAAAAATTCAATTCCTGTTATTTTTTGAACATACCTCGTATATAAGGTCACACTTCGTGAGCTTTGGAATATTAAGAAATATAGAAAATAGAAAAATAATATAACTGAATTTCCAAGATTAGATGTGATAAGTTCAGCAATATCGTAAACTCCAATTGAATGAATGTTACAAGTTCAGACTTTTTTGTTCACACAAAGTATGAAATTATCAAAACACACAGTTTTCATCCTCAAAAGAGACAGTGACAAAAAGGTAGTTATAGATACTCAAACAAAATTTGTTACTTTAGAAAAAAAAAATCTCTCAACTAGGTAACCATACACAAAATTCATTTTCTTATTCATTCCATGATCATGAATGGTATAGAATAAGAATCCATAAAAATGTGTTAGTGATTACTTCAACACAAGTAACTTGGATCATAGATTTTGTAACTGTAATTATCAGTCGATTTTATACATTCAAAGAATTACTGAAAGATGATTCTTTTACCAATCCTGACATTATCCAGAAATTCTTCAATCCATTATAACTTTTTGAGCTCACAGTCAAAATGTACACAATGTGGCTCTGAGGCTTGGTCCTTCAAATGTTTCAAGAAACCTATAACTCCAATCCTAGGAGTTCTATACATACAGAAAAAATGGGTGAATATATAATATATTGAGATTCTTAAAGAAAAAAATAATCTGTCAACTATTCATGATTACATTATCACAACTTTCATCAATGAATTGAATGAAGTAGAATACAAGAAGCTACAGAAATTAAGAAATGAGTTTCTAGAGAACTTAGACAAAGAGTAATTGTTTAACGATACATCATTAACATATCACTACCAATATCTGGAATCTCCAGAAGATGGTACATAGGTACGACTCTAGAGCTGCATATACCAGTGTGGATGTCTACAGATTACTTAAAAGGATGAGGAGAGTTTCTCATGGCTGGTGGGTGCAGTTAGTAACCTGCAGGGAGGGTGTCTCACTGAAATACATCACAGGAGAGCTACTTTCCAAGCCGCATATTTGTATTGTTTACCTACCTGTCGAAAGTAGAGAAAAATGAATCATGGTTTGTCAACCTGAAAGTGTATTTTTCGTCATGGGGAAATTTTGGCCCTAATAACAGAGCACATACTCTGTATCTGTACCATCACGTAGTGGATCAGGTTTGCAGTGCTTGACAGAGTCCCACTTTTTCTCAGCTGACCAAATGAAGTAATCAACTTCGCTCAAAAGCTGAATTTGTTTGGCAGAGTTTGAATAGGTGTGAGCCACAATAAACTCCCGTGGGTTGCAGTCCACTTCAACTGGATCCACTCTATTTGGACCTATCTATCACATATCATGAATTTTCACTATGGTAATATAAATAGTTAGACACCCAGAAAATACAATTTTAGGAAATACATTGAAGAAAAGGAGATAGGGTGTACTTCATTTGATGAAGCCAAAAGTAATGGAGATTACTCACATATGAAATAAAAATAATGATCAATCATCAGATGACCTTTACAAGCTTGGAAATATCTTAGATGTTAAACAAATATTTCATTTGACACTAGCTGTTGACCAGAAAAAAAACCGGAGCAAAATATTTCTAGATCACTCCTACTCCACAAGATCAAAAAAATTTACCATTTTGGTCCCACATGTTACTAAAACTATTGCCCAGAGATCTAGCATGTTTCTTGGGCCAAAGATATATAACGATCTGCCTATTGAATTGAAACAATTAAACTCCTTACCTTTGTTCAAGAAGAAACTGAAATTATGGCTGAGTTCAAGGTCAAGAATTCTAACACATCGATTAATTGATATAAAAAATACATATGCTACTACTTAAGTTGAAGCTAACTACA
>WOGR01005497.1:0-13766 GCA_015342045.1 Leptinotarsa lineolata | reverse complement strand
CCTCCATTATATAAAAAAAAAATAGATAGATAGATAGATAGATAGATAGATAGATTGATAGATAGATAGATAGATAGATATATAGATAGATAGATATTTATTCTCATAAAAAGAAAAACATAGACATTATTTATACATTTGTTAATTGTTTGAATAAATATACAACAAAAATATTTACGTAATTACATTAATATTGTAGATTATTTTTTGATTAAACAACATATACACACGAAGCATTAGGCTTGACTGCTGATATAGTTGTTTTATTCTCCTATTTTTTCCCTATTCTACTCCTACTGTTTTTATTTTATTCAACAATTTTGAAACAATTTCAAAGTGTTGGAATGGTACTAGAAATCAAATAATTTGATACCAAATGATCAGATTTCAAAAAGACCGGTCTTCGTGCGATCAGCACGAACTCTACAGCCTTTTCGGAATTGCCTAGCATCCAAAATTTGATGTGGGGAAATCCGCATCCGGTGACAGTCGCTGCTAATTTAATTAATTCAATTTGAGAAAAAAAAACACGGTCAAAATCGACGTTGTTAAAGAGATTACGTTGATGAATAAAACCAATTTCGAACAAAAAAACGCCTTTTTTTCTTAGGCCTGGGACTTTTCATCCCATGTGTTATATAAAGTTTTTCTGAATGATTTAGTACTCAGAAAAGAATTTGCAGTTTTCAACATTACTGACTTCCATTTTTTTCCTATTTTCTCGTTTTCATTGTTGAGCAATATAAATTTATTCATTCTGTCCTTTCACTCATTTACGGCCGGTAAATTGAACATTACGGTACCTGATAACGCAGTGTATTGCCTAGCAATACTAGGCAATACACTGCTATATTGACGAAAACTAAGATTATAATAATAATCATATACAATTATTATAAAAGTAACTGTCACAATTCAAAGTCATAGCCAACTTGAAATATACGTACTGTACGCCTTCGCCTCAATATTTAGTAGCGAATAACATCCTCGGCTATACTCATGCTCAATTATTCTTCAACCAACCCTAGTTAATGAAGAATGTCTTGTAATTGTAAAATAGACTTCAAATTACGTTTTTTATTCTATTCAACTCAACTCAAATTATTATTATATTATCTTTTTTTTTATCTTATATCTTTTACTTGTAATCTAGAGTTTTTTATTAACTTTAGTAAATGAAAAATTTTGGAAAATAATGGAATAGGCTCCTAATTATCGGTTTTTTAATATTCTAGTCAACTAAAATTGGTAATTTTTATTTAATTGACCCCCTATATCTACTAATATATATTAATAATCGATAGGAAATTTTACTTGTATAATATATATTTATAGCAACTTTAGTGAATGAAAAATAATGAAAAACTTCACAGTAGACTTCAAATTATGATTTTTTAAAAATTTTTCTCAAATAAAATTAATACTGTTATTTTAATCTGCAAAATAAAATTTGTAATTTAATTTATTCATGAACTATTATATCACCCGATACATTTTTATTACGTGTTATCACACTGCTTGTTTATATTTCTATACATTTTAGACAGATTTTGGTGAAATTTCCAATTTTCATTTTTGAGTGGGAACTGGTCAAAAATCGAAACTACACTTTTTTTCCGAAAACAAAAAGTATTGCTATGCAACCCATAACGGTATTAGGTACCGTGTTGTTCGATTTACCAGTCGCAAATGAGTAAAGGGTAGTTGATTTACTGAACAGAATGAAGTGAATAAATTTTGCTTGACAATGAAAATGAGAAAAAAAGAGCAAAATAGAAGTCAGTCATGTTGAAATCTGCAATATTTTCTCTGAGTAGTAAAAATTATTTAGAAAAACTTCATACACTTGGAAATACAAAATTTCTTCCAATATAAACTGTACCAGTATTTCAGGAAGTTCCTAAAATTTTTCACTTCTTCATTTTGTTTATAAAATTACCGTGAGCTTTGAAAACTTTATAAACAGAGTTGAATTGTAGTTTTTCATGAATGCTTTATTTCATTCATCAGATACTTGGGAGGTATACATTTTATAATTTGTACTATAAAAGATCTTCCTCAAGTTTGAGGACATGAAGTATCGGCCAGTTCCATTCAATTGTTCAAGGGTTGAAAATACCGGAAATGGTGTCTTCCTTCATTAAAAAAAATAGGTTCTTGTATTTTCCTAAAATTGATAAGACTGAAACCATCTTATAAATCTATGAGCAAATCTTATGCTTTAGTGTGGTTTATTAGGTTAGTGATTGGGAAAAATTCTTATTTTGGATTCATTCTACACCAAAGGTTCCAGATTTACGTTTTAATTTACAATCTATCTACCATAGACTCGAAATAAAATATTCCTGTAAATAAAAATACCTTCAGAATACTAATCTAGAATAGATTAATCTTGTTTCCAGTTCAGCTGGTGAACTGATTCACATAATAAATAGGTACAACCCTCTCATAAGAATACTCAGTTGAAGAATATTTGGTTGATAATGCAAATAATTGACTGAAAAAACACAGTTTGTAAACTCCATTAGTAGGAAGTAGATAACAATACCTTCGTTAAATATTATCTAGCGCAATTGACCTAAGGTCAGTTTTTTGTTTCCATTTCCACAATGTTTTCAAATAAGCATGTAAATCACCAAAAGAGAAATCAATCTTACCATTTCAATAAAACTCAAGTAACTTGATGAGAAATTTACCACTGACTTATTTCTTCCTATCCACTACAAACAATCGAATTCACTGATGAATGATAAAGAAAAAAGTTAAAAAAGTATTCCCATTTGCCAAGAAAAAAAAACGTCGAATATTTCACTACAATTTTGAGGAATGGAATCAAGGTCGTCAGACGGAGAGGTTGTTATAATAATAAGAATCCTCAAATACGTGACTCTCAAGTATACACCATGGCGATATTTTTTTAATTGTGGTTCCTTTTTACATCAACGTTACTGAACAGAAACAATGTTTTCGAAATAATTATTAAAACGCCTATATCCACTTCTATTCAAAAAACTATATAGAAAATCTAAGCACTATCAGTACTCGAAAGTATGTCGTTGTACAAGGTGATTTACATTAGGTTTATGACGATACTGAACAATTAAAAAAAGAACTGCTTCATCTATCATGTTCATCGATATCTATTAAATTTCAAAAGAAAATACTGACATACTCGTACGTCAACTATTACTACTTCCCTGGATTTTAGGTCTACCTGATCGCCGCAATAGACCAAATTGTTTAAATTGAAAGGGGTATATTTTTAGGAGAGAATAATTTTTGGAAGTCTCTTATTCCGAAACATCGGATATTCGCCATTGAGGATGGCAGTGTTCTATGTAGGTAAGTGAAATTTTACCTCTTTCATGTACTATACTCACATCTTTGTAAAGAGTTCATTTTGATATTATTTGCTTTGTTCCTCTCTTTGGAAGATTCCCACATTTCTTGAATAAAAATAGAGAAGTAGAAATCCAAAACCTTTCTTTCCCAAAAATCAATCTCTCCTGAAAATATACCCGTTTCAATTTAAACAAGATTCCTATGGCTGGGAATAAATCAAATAAGCGAATGAATGTCATTACGTACTGTCATCAATGACATGAGTAGATTTAAACTCATTCGCGACATACAATCGTTATTTTATGAATGAATTGGGTGGTTCATCTTGTAATGTTATCCAGGTTGGTGCTGAAAAGGCAATAAGGTGAGTGTATTTTTCCGAAACATCGGATATCCGTCATTGAGGATGACAGTATTCCATGTAAGTGAAATTTTACTTCTTTCATGTACTATACGAGGGTGGTCTGGAAAGTTTCCAACCTCAATACGAAAATAGCAGCACTCATAAATAAAAGCTAGTGAATTTCGTTCATCTATTGGTAGTTACTCCCCAAAGTTTCAGCAATTTTTGCCGCGCAGTTGTTATGTAACAGTCGTTTGAGTGAGTTGATGTGAGTGTTATTATAAAAATGGACAAAATAGAGTATCGAGCTGTCATTAAATATTTGTTTTTGAAAGGCGATACGCCTACGTAAATCAAAGATGAGTTGGATTCTGTGTATGGGGACTCTGCACAATCATTTACCACAATGAAATTTAAGGTAGCTAAATTTAAACGTGGCCGTGAAAGTTTGGGAAAAAATGAACGTTCGAGATGTCCAAAGACTGCAACTACCGACAAAAACATCACCAAAGTTCACCAAATGGTGCTAGATGATTACTTTAACACATACAAAAGAAAATATAGGCAGTCTTTCAGAATATATTAAATTTCCTGAGAAATCCAAGAATGAAAGTAGATAAAAAGTTGAATGTTCCTCAATTGATTCTGTTATATTCTGAACAAATTAGTTCCGTCCATCTATAATTTTGTATTATTATAAATATAAAAAGAAGAGATTTCATTCTTTAATTTTTTTTAAATTATGATAAAAGTGTGAATCAAGATATTTTCATTAAGATTACATTGTAATTATTTTACGCCGGAAGTTCCAATTCTACCTATTAATTTATTGATTTATTTTACATTATCTTCATGTCAACATGCAAGCAGAGACTCATTATTTTACAGTGAACAAAATTATTTTCTTGCATTTCTCATATAAATATTCAGCGACTTCTATTTCTCAAAACAACTCCATATTTATGATACATCTTATTATTCAGGTATAGACATTTCATCTATAAATGCAATCATTTTTGTCCCTGATGATGGAAAAACTGTAAAGTATTGTGAGGAAAATGCAGAAAGTATGCAGAGAGCAACACATCAGGAAGGTTAGTGAACATTACTCAAATTTTCATGTAAATGGTGAAACTGACTTATGAACCTTCAGATTCAGATGAACCTTATGAAGTCTCCAGGCCGAAATATCAATTAAATTGTTCAAAAGTTTCAGTAAGTAGGATCTATGCATTGTATTCAACATGAATTAATTGTTAAGGCATTTTAGTTATATCATTAACTATTGTTTATGAAAATAATTACCATTTTATATACCGATTTATGCTGAATGAATTTGAGGGATAAAATATAATTTGAATTTCGTCAAAAGTATTGAAACATTCAATTTTGAAACAATGTTGATATTTTCAGACATGTGCTATAGTCCAATCAACAAGTTCAAAAACATGAAAAATAGAGATAAAGGTCCTATGAGTGATAGCTCATTCGATTCGGAATCACCTCTAAAAATATTTTTGAAGGATTTTGGTGCAGGTAAAAAATTGCAATTGTTATTAACAAAATAAGATTTTTGAAAAATGTTATGTATTTAGTTTTTCGTTAATAACTCAAAAAATATTAATACTTAGGCAATTTTGAAAAAAGCTCGTTAAAGAGAAGAAAATTTTCGATAAAAAAGTCCGACTCCCGAAACTCTATCTCCGTTATTTATAATTTTAATTTGACGTTGAAAAAGGGGTTCCGTGCGGCTGTTACGGCATGCGCGCGCTGCCGCTAAAGCAAGTTTATCAAAAAAAAATAATAATTTTTTTATAACATAAAATGTCATTTTAAAAGTTTGATATTCAATTGTTAACTAACAAATTTTTTCCCAATCTCCGTTGGCATAAATAATGGGATAAAAGGTATAAATAATTGGCCTATAAATTTTAAACTTCGTGGAGCCCTTTTGATATATATACTTCATACGATCCTGCGATAAAAGTTTATAAAAATTAATTAATTTGTTAATTATGATTTTTTATAACTATTACAAAATGAAATATCTGAAAATTGTTGATAAAAATTTATTTTTTCAATCAATATTTAGCTATGTCTATTTTCACATTAAACAACGGCAGTTATGAACATAGGATATGAATTTTTCACGTAATTTGTTTATCAAATTGTTTTAAACACATGAGAAATCCAATATTTTTGAAACATTTTTTTTGCTATTTTGTTGTCTAGAGATAATTATGATTTAAAAAAATTTTTTTCCTAATTTTGATTTTTAATTGTTTAAAATAGATTTTTTTATATTTCAATTGTTTAAATAATTAGTTAAGAAATAATTTTGCTTTCGGAAATCATAATTTACACTTTTTTGATAAACTCTCTTTAGCGGCAGCGCGCGCATGCCGTAACAGCCGCACGGAACGTCAAATTAAAAATATAATTAATGGAGATAGAGTTTCAAAAGTCGAGACTTTTTTATCGGAAATTTCCTTCTTTTTTCAGAATTGCTTAAATATTAATATTTTTTGAGTTATTACCGAAAAACTTAATACTATTTTTTTATTCTTATTTTGTTAAGAACAATTGCAATTTTTCACCTGCACCAAAATCCTTGAAAAATATTTTTTAGAGGTGATTCCGAATCGAATGAGCTATCGCTCATATTTTTAGGACCTTTATCTCTATTTTTCATGTTTTTGAACTTGTTGATTAGACTACTAGTTCTTTAAAGATTTCGGTAGTTATGAATATATTAACTGAAATGAGGAATTTATTGCAGAATTATTTAAATAACAAATGGTTTTTAGGAACTTGGTCCCGCAGATTCCATCCGACAACACTATTCAAAAAATGAAATCCAATCAACAAGAGATAATTCAAGGAGTGTTCGTTTTCCAGATTTCTGTTATTATTGTGAAAATGAAGTAAAAAGTTTTGCTAGGTACATTACACGTAATCATTCTCAGGAAATTGAAGTTCAGAGGATTTCTGCATCGTCTCCTAAATCAGTTGAAAGAAAACGTCTCATTGCGACTTTGCGGAAAAAGGTAAATTTTTTTAAAAACTCCGAAGTTTTATATAAACTTGTTCATAAAAGTTATGTCGACAATTCTGTAGATATTTCTGCGCCTTGTCAATTTTGTTTGGGGTTCTATTCACGAAAATTATTGTAGAAGCACAGAAAAAATTGTAAACAAGTGAATAAATTGCTGGGCAGATCGCATAGTGATCTACTTACTAATTTGGACGTAAACCCAGAACTGAAACTGACAGCATTCCCCAGAATACGATTCGATAAAGTCTCCCTCATTGCGAAAAAAGATTCTCTCATTTGTTCACTTCGTACAAGATACTTGAGTACGCATGGAGAAGATAGTCACATTGATATATGTTCCACAAAAATAAGGTAATTAGCAAAAATGTTGTTGGAATCACAAAAAATTAATTCCAATATAAAAAATTTATACGATTTGCTCCATCCTCAATATTTTGATACTGTAGTCTTAAGCGCTAAGATCAATTCTGGATATGATGAACAACATGACGTTTATCATTCTCCCACTTTTGAAATGAACATTAGTTCCGAGTTTGATAGAATATATTGCAATCTCTCATCTTGTCAAAAAAATATAACTATCCTAATATATCTTCTGCAGAAACTGAAGCTAATATAAATACTTTCAGAAGATTACATGAGAATACTTGGAAATATGAAATTTCTAGTCAAGGTGCTAAAGATCTTAATTTAAAAACGTGAAGCAAAACCACTTTGGCAACAGATCTGAAATTATTCAGAACCTACCTAATGGAAAAGGGAAGTGAGTGTGAAATGAAACTGAGGGAAAATATAAATGACGAAGAAAATTTCAAATGTTTAAATGAAATTGTGTTTTGTCGTTTACTGCTCTTAAATAGAAAGAGAGTTGGTGAATTACAACGAATGAAACTCCATACATATTTAGACTCCGAGAAAAATAATGGACAAACATACGAAGAATTTGCAGATGCCATAACACTTTCAGAGAAAGTGCTATTACAAAATTTCAAGCGCGTTGTTACTCGAGGAAAAAGAGGGACGGGGTGCCAGTACTTTTTAGCAAAGATATGCAGAATCAGGTTAATTTCTCGTACAGACAAGAGCAAATTTTGTGAAAGAAAATAATTATTTGTTTCCTTACAAAAACTCTATTGTGGGATATAAAGTTATGCATCAACACGCTCGTTTATCTGGAGCCCAAAATCCGAAAGCTTTAACTTCCACTAGGTTACGAAAGCACCTAGCCACTTTAACTCAAATATTTGATATGTCACATAACGAAGTAGAACAATTGGCTACATTCATGGGCCACACTCTAAATGTCCATGCTAGTGTTTACCGTCTGTCAGACGATATTTTTCAAACGGCAAAAATTGTCAAATTATTACTACTAATGAAAAAAGGCGCAGCGGGAAAATTCAAAGGTAAGAACTTGGATCAAATTGATCTCAATTTGGACGAGGACCTAGGAATAGATAATGATTTACTAGAGGAGCATGTTGCTGATCAAGAAAATCTGCTTGAAGATGACATTTACGAAAGTAAGTGCAACAAAAATAAAATTGAGGAAATATCAGAGATTCCCAAAGCCTGTAATAGTTCTTACTCCGTGGACCACTGATCAAAAAAATGTCGTACTGAAGTTGTTCAAAGAGCATGTTAAATATTGAAAAGCTCCAAAAAATCAGAATGCGAAGATCTACTGACTCAATATCCAGTTTTGAACTCTAGCATATCTGCCTCTAAAAAAATATCAATTCAAGTTACTATTCAATTTCTTTAAGCTGAATGGCGTCGAAATAATTCAAACAGCTCAAAACGTTATACTAATTTTTTTCACTGAATATCAAATCACGCAATTCTTTCTCATTTTTCTTCCTTTCATTGAAGTAAAATATTTTCTTCGGATAATTATCATATCACTTCTTTGCACTGAACAATCCCAAACTAATCGTTTTTAAATTGTATTTCACCATTGGATATGCTACATTTTTGAATAGAGGTTCAGTTTTGGGATTTGAGAAAAATTCAATATCTATGGCGTTGTGTTATTGAATAGAGTTGATTGAAAAAATGAACTTCTGATTGCCATGAAATTTTGAGAATTCAAAATCGAAAACATATTTGGTTAAGTTCACATAGTACCTAATTATAAAATTTCGGATGATGTTTTCAGAAACTAAGACAAAAAAGATCTTTCTATTAGATTGACGACCCTTTTTCGTGATCACATGATGAAGTAAATCAGATGATTTTCTATATCTAGCAAACTTGATCTCAAATCATACTTTAATTTATGTAATATGAATTTATTCCACCTTCATACATTATTGAATGTTTCAATTGTAATTTGTTCCAGTCTTTTATTGGTTCAACTCATAATCAAATAACAGTGAATATTCTAATAATAATTCTTGTTACACTGAAACCTATTACATATTTAAAAAATTCTATTTACATAATATATTCGAAATCACCGAAAAACCTATAAACTCAATATTCTTGCTAACCAGTCCAACTGCCAATCCATCACATTGAAGAGACAAAACATCTGGCAATAATACTGGACGCACAAAACTCCCCCCTCTGCAAAAAAATATATAAAAGGACACAGAAAGCTGGCATATATGTTGTAAAATATTGGATGCCGAAAGGTGAAAAACTGAACGGACGTACAATCATAGTGTTATCTAAAAGTCTAGATAATTATGTTAAAAATCACAATTTCAAGATATACTTTTTATTTTCTCATTTGTAAGGGAGTGCTTCATGCGTTTTCAATAAAATATTGACATATACTTTGATGGATGCAGAATGGGCGGATTATGAAAATACGCAGAAAAGATATGAAGATGTATATATAACAGTCTAATTCTTACACTAGGTTGTGAACATATACACATAATCATGGATGAACATATTCCTAGATATTAAAACAAAAAAAATATAAAAATATAAATCAATAATAAATCTAGCATAGACATACAATTTTAAAAAAGGCTAACAATATCGTAAATCTACAACAAGAATTCTATCTTCGATACCAGGATTAGCAACTATCTTCCCCTTATATATTATTAATGTATACAACTATAATATAAAAAATCATTTTTTAAATATTCTTCCACGCTGTAAAAAACATTAAGATTTTAAATATTATTTCATTCTGATTTTGAACTGATTAAAATGAAGACTTCTTAATTTTGACGGAATTTTATTATATAAATTCAAGTTTAAAGAATTCATTTTGGACGTTGTCAAGCGAAATTTGGGTATTTTCAAAAAGTCGCCATATGTGGTGTTATATTCATGGTTGTGAGAAGAGTGTTTCATAAATAATTTTGGTTATTTTTATGTATCTCCAATATACAATAATAAAGATGGCAGATGCATGATATTACCTATATTTCATGAACAACGGTTGGCTGTGGTCGAATGCTGGAGCATTTGCAATGATTCTCAATGCTTTTTTTTTGTAAACGAAAAACATGTATTGCTGAACTAGAATCATAGAATAGTAAATGTTAAGTAGAACATCTTCATTACATTACAAATCCATTTCATCTGCCTCAGAAGGAATATATGGGACGATATCTTTTCACATATATTCTCGTTATGAGCGGACCAATTTAACGAGTCGTCTAGTTGGATTCCCAAAAGATTTACAGAACTTCCAGTTCGTATTTTATTTTGACTGAAGACGATACTGGTTTGAGTTTTCATTCTATTCAGTTTGAGCTTATTATTATAATCGTACCATATTTCAGCTTTGTCTTCAATTTGGTTGATAGTGGTATGGAGACTATCAATATTTTTTGTGATGAGAGATAGGTAGCATTATCTGCATATGACACCATATCATGAGGGTTTATGTAAAAGAAAAGGTCATCAATATATATGATGAATAAGAGTGGTCCCAAGACAAACTCCTGTGGGACACCATGTGGATTTTTCTGTATGTCCAATTTGTCACTCTTTGAAGATACATATTGTTTTCTACCGGTCAAATATGAACGAATAAAAGGAAGGGCAAGACCTCTTATCCCATAAAATTCCAGTTTTTCGAAGAGGAGGTCATGAGAGACACAATGGGGGGAAACAATAGGGGGTTGTGAAAAGCCATATTGTCGAAGTATTTCCATCATCATTATAGATATAATATTGTTTTTTCAGTTTGGTTGATCATTTGTATAGAAAATTGAATTGACAGTTGAGTCTAGCAAACATTTGTGGTTTAGCCTAGCACCACCTATGGCGGGTCGAAACAGCGCTGCTGTTGAATATGGTATTTGGCCTCTGGTTTTCAACTAGTTGCCTTGCAGTGAAAGCTGCATTGAAAGACAGAAGACAAATTTCGTTGGCGATCGATGTCGAAATTTGTCTTTGCAACTGACCGCCTTGGGATGCCTCGTTTATCTTTGATATTCGAGGATTGAGTTACCTATCGTTCCCATAGATGACGTCGTGAGAGGAGATGTCATCGACTTTACTTATAACCTGATGGCGACAACTTTTGGAATTTGGAACCTCTGGCGTAAAATAAATCTATTGAAAACACTTTTTCCTCACCAGAACGAAAATGCTGTAACTCGACGCGTTTCACTAACCAAGTTAGCATCATCAGGAGATAACTAGAGAAATGTGCCGTCAAAGACAGCATTTTTGTTTTGCTGTTGGAAGTGTTTCCTCTAAAAAAAAGTGGTTTGGTTTTTTGCAAATACATCGAGAACTATTTGAGGTATCCGAAATAATAAAGAGATTCTGAAATAGAAAGAAATTACCTATTTTCAAAAAAGTCCCATCTCTCGTAACTGTACAGACAATTTTTATAATTTTAATATCTAGGTAATAGATGAGGTTGAAACGGATAATGGCGGTTCTACACATATTGTCATCTAGACACATGGATGAGCAAAAATCCTTCCTATATCAAAAATAGTATTAGCAGAAAACTTCGAAGAGAAAAAAAAAGAAAGGAATTTTAAAAACACCAAATGCCAAAAACAATAGGATGAGAACTGAACGAGTAAGAGATTTCAAAAATATAGGTTCGCTAATTCGTGAACAAAAATTATTATAGCCTTGTAATGTAAAAGAACTTAATTCAATAACTGATATGTCAATGATAGACAAATGATAAAATTTTACCGTAAAAAATAAGGCCTCAGTTTCACCAATAACCTCTTCATTTGAGCGAAATTTCTTACCGGTGACCATTTTTTTGAGGTCTATGAACAGACAGTAGGCGCTGGGAGCCACATCTGGTGAATACGGTGAATGTGGAATTAATTCGAAGTTCAATTCATGTAGTTTTGCCATTGTTTTCATTGACTTGTGACAAACAAAACATTTTTTCTTGGCCATATGCGGTCGTTTCTTTGCAATTTCGGCCTTCAAACGCTCCAATAACTTTATATAATTGTTCACTGTTGATGGTGTTTCCCTTCTCAAGATAGTCGATGAATATTAAACCACGCACATCCCTAAATACCGAGGCCATAACCTTTTCAGCCGATTGTTGTGCTTTTGGGTACTTTGGACAAGGTTCGCCAGTTGCTCTCCACTCAAATGAAGATCGTTTTGTTTCCTTAGTGAAGTGACGGATTCTTGTTTCATCCATTGTCACATGTTGACGCGAAAATTTCGGCTTATGTTTAAATACCTATGGCAAAACACTGCTCAGAATCATCAAGACGTTCTTGTTTTTGGTCAACAGTGAGCTCGCGCGGCATCCACTTTGAACAGAGCTTTCTCATAGTCGAATGCTCATGCAATATAAAGCCAACACGTTCTTTTGATACCTTCACAATGTCAGCTAACTCACGCAACTTCACTTTTCGATCATTCAAAACGATTTTGTGGATTTTTTTATGTTTTCTGGTGTTACCGCCTCATTTGGACGTCCACTGCGTTCCGTAGCATCGATGTGTTTACGGCCATGTTTGAAGTCAGCAAACCAATGTTTAATTGTTATTTCTGATGGAGCGGAGTCCTTAAAACACTTTTCAAGCCATTGCTTCGCTTGAACGGTATTTTTTCCCATCAAGAAGCAATGCAAAATTAAAACACGAAATTGTTTTTAATACATTGTTTTGAAAATAACAAAAGGATTGTCACTCTTAGCACAATTACTCACAAACTTATGAGTAGAATAGCATGAAATTTCAACAGTTTTTTTTTGAAGGTTAGTACTAATTGAAAAAGAAATGAATGTAATAAGACTAGTGCCATATATGTGTTAGGCCCGAGACTTTTCAGCCCATGTAGTATATTCAAATAGGCATTCTAATTTACTTAGTCAGGTAGCTAGTTAAAAGGACATCCCATGACAACCTTACTTCTGAGTGATTCATCAGTTTGTATAAAAGTAAGAAAGATTATTGTATTTCAAAAGACCTTTATGAAGTAAGGAATTCATTGTTCGGAAATAATCAGTAGGAGGAACATACAGTGTGTAACAACGAAAACTTAACAGAGCCGTTTCTGAATATAAAAAGTAAGATTTTAAAAAAAGCTCGGACACATCGATTTCTAATTAAAGGAGGACACCTTTCAGAATAATCAGATTTTTCGTAGTACGCACCCCCTCGGAGGGGTGCTTCCGACGACCCTTATTTAGATAGGGAAAGTAGGTCGAGTGACACCTTGTTTTAAAGGCCTTTCGAATACCTTTACAACTCTGTTAAAAGAAAATTTTTGTACCGATTATTTTCCGAGATAATTTGTAGTTAAAATTGCCATGTTAATAATACATTAGACAGATCACTAGGTAACTTGTATGCCTAGATAAAAAACTTTTCGAGCAGTTCTTCTTATCAGTTTTTTGTTAAATAAAATCTCTTTTTGGAAATCAATACCCACTCCTCTTTTACCAGTGTTCATTGGTACATCGTTCGATTGTTTTGTTTAAACGGGTCGTGTATTCTTATTTGTTTAAAAATGCCTTGCACTACTGCTGAAAGGGTTTCAGTTATTGCTTTATTTTTTGGCAACGACCAAAATGCTAATAGAACATCAATTTTATTTAACGAGCAAAACCCTGGT
>WOGR01005496.1:0-13767 GCA_015342045.1 Leptinotarsa lineolata | reverse complement strand
TCCAAACAGGGTGGGTCACTTTCAGAAGGGGTGTATTTCAGGGCGATTCCCTCAGTCCCCTTCTCTTCTGCATCTCACTATTGCCATTATCCGTTGCACTCAGAAATACTCGAGGGCATAACTGTGGCACCCCCGGAAACCGGAGGCACAAGGTCACCCATTTGTTTTATACGGATGATCTTAAACTCTATGCCTCTGGGGAGAAGGATCTCCATCAGTCCTTGAGGGTGGTGGAAGAGTACACGCATGCTATCGGTATGAAATTCTGGATAGACAGATGTGCAGTGGTCCATCTCAAAAGAGGACGATGCGGAGACTAAGGAGAGGATGTGTAGCTCGTAGATGGAAGCATCCTATACCATCTGGATGCCGGAGAGACGTATACGCCACTCACAAGAGGTACCAGAAGTGACAACTCTCTCTGCGGCAAGTATCAGCACAAACTCCGACAGATCTGGTCATCGAAACTGTCGGGGAAGAACAAAGTTGCTGCAACGAATATACTTGCCATCCTAATATTACTCTACTCGTTTAGAACAGTGAAATGGACTCGGAAGGAGCTGTATCAACTCGACGCAAAGACCCGAAAAATGATGCATCTTCATAGGAGTTTGCATCGCAAATCGTCTGTTCCACGGTTGTACTTCTCTCGACAATAGGAAGGCCGTGGACTTTTGAGTTTGGAGTGTCTACATGACAGAATGGTATTGGATGTAGCTTGTAAAGTCATCAGGAGTTCGGATCCCCCGTTCAGCAAAAGCTCATACAAAAACCGCAGAGATCACTTCACTTCTGCGGCAACACAAAGATAAGTCAATGCATGGGGTCTTCTTTAATAACATTGAAGAACTTGGTTTATTAAAGTGCCTGACTTTCGTGCTGAGCCTGCCGCGAGGCGTCCGAGATCCTAATGCACTTGCTGTCAGCATGTCCAGTATATGCGGTCTCTGCCTATATCCATCGACATAACGCAGCCCTAAGAGTGCTTTATTAACATCCACGGCACTCTTACGGTATTGACGAAACACCGGTGTTACGCTACGCTCTGGGGGATATTGAATCCGTTGTGGGGAACGAAAAGTGCCGAATTTAATGGAACTAGTCGTACTCCACCCTCAAGCTCTTACAAGCTAACAAGCCTGATGTAGTCCTTCTCGACCAACAGAGCAAGACGATATCTGTCGTGGAGTTTTCAGCTCTTGGCGAGACGAATATCGTCCGAAAAAAGGAGAAAAAACGGAAAAAATATCGAGATTTTGTCTTCGAACTCCGCAGAATCTATCCAGACCACTCTGTCAAGATGTTTGTTCTGATTATAGGAATGATAATGATAACCTCTCTACACTCGAATCTTAAAATCATACCGGCTTGCTGCACTAAGGCAGAAATCTTAGCCGGACAGATGCAGAAGGCTGTCATTCTTGGCTCATTGCGCTTGCTCAGGGCACATGATTATCGGACCCAATGATCACTCACCCCACGGTGTGGGGAGTGGTCGTTGGTTGATAATGCTGGCGAACCCTTCCGAATGTATCGGTGCTTAGGGGGATAGGGCCTGACCAGCGCACACTACGATGAAAAAAATAATAATAATAATTTATTATTTACCATAACATAAAATATTCTTCAATAGGTTACATAATGAGGTAAATAAATAGATTATGTTAGATCTTAAAACCAGTTCTTCCACATAAAAAGTTGATGTCAAAAATGTATGTTTAGTACTTGCTTGCATATATAGAGCTCCAAACCTTAGTAGTTCATACTTTATGGAATGCATAGAGGATTTATTACATAAAATAGACATCCACATAGGTATGAAAGTAGTTTGTGGGGATTTCAACCAAAATTTTGCAGTTCAAACCATAGAGTCCATTGATTTAACCTCTCTCTTTACCTGTTTTGGATTAGATAAAAAATTTACTGAATTTTCACGTTGTCAGGAAAATTCAAAAACTATAATAGATAATATTTTTTTCAAATGTCAATGATGGTATGTATAATACAAAAACAATTTGTACAGATCTGCCAGATCATAACGCGCAGCTTCTAGAATGTAAAAATAATGACCTCCAGACTTTTACCACAGAAAAGGAGAAATTTCAATCACGAAAACATCAATTATTTCAGAGTATTGTTAGAAAGAGTGACTTGGACTGGGATTGAACTAGAAGAGGATCCTGAATAAATTTTCAGTACCTTTTTCTCAACCTTTTATTCACTTTGCTTTATAATTAATTTTGGTAAAATTTCATTCTGTTCGCATTTTCGTTTATTATTTTCATCTGTTAGTTTGGTTAGTTTTTTTGTTGAATCATTCCACGAAGTAGATATTCTTGAAAAAAAAGTTAATGCATTTCGAATGTCCTATAGAATTTAATGACAACAATACCGCAAGTGAGAATAAACTTGTATTCCTTGTTTTTCAGTCCAGTAGCTGATGAAAATGTTAAACTCAACTTGAAAGTTGAATATTGATGAGGTTATAAATAAAGAATGAGAACTGTAACGGCCGGAGATAACTGTATCAAATAATATAAAAACTAATAGTTCTGTAAATGGTGATAATAATCTTACTACAAATTTTGTCGTTGCTATATTATGAATTATAACTATCACTCTAATGAATTATATAATTATCACTTTTTTTAGGAATTGATTTTCGGATGTTTAACTTTCCTGATAAGGTGCTTTCAAAAGTGTCATTTCCTTCGACAGTAGTTTCTGCACCAATAATCGTTTAGGGTTCGTTGGATTTAGCTTATTTCTTCGTTTGCACGCATGTATTAATTGAATTATCGTGGAACTGAAATAACTATCTCCAATGACTTCATTACTCTACATACTCAACGCCATGCTCCAGTAATTTCAAAAAGATTGATCACATGGAGATCTATCAATTTGTCTCGAATTTATTCTACTCTGAAGTTTCGTGTCTGAAGCCTTCAATGGAAACTATTTATATTATAATTTCTGAACCGTTAGGTATCTACCTATACAACACCATATATTCAAGAAAACTTTTCCTGGAGAAATTACATCTTATATAAAATATTGAGAGTGTTTCATGGAAGAAATCAATAAGAAATGTTTTCGAATATAATAATAACAATAATAATAATGACCCGTAGAGGTTTCGAAATTGTCAGTACACCTACAATAAGTTTAAAAAGAAAATAAAATACAGATACATTCATCAATTTACAAAACAACAAAACACATTAAAATTCGTTTTAAATTTAGGAGTCCTGTTTAGTTGCCATAAATTCCCCAAGTGAATAAAAAGTATGGCCTTTCAGATAGTGTTTCACTGCTTTTTTGAAAGCTATAAATTTATTTCCACTTTTCATATCAACTGGAAGGTTATTAAAGATTTTTATTGATGTCATAAAAGGTCCTTTGTGAACTTGTGTTAGATGAGCTGTGGGTAAGTAAAGTTGGTCCCCGTTTCTAGTAATATTGAAGGTTGGAAATTCATTTATATATTTCTTTACATAACAAGCAGCCTCGAGAATATATAAACTGACGACAGTTAAAATTGTTTCAATAATGAATATATAGCGACAAGAGTCAGTGCGATTCAGATTCAACATGCTTCTGAGGATATACGTTTCTGAAAAATTAGTACTCGTTCAATATTTGTACAATTTCCCCAGCATAACAATCCATATGTTAACACATATGTTAACAACAACATCCATACAGTTGCAAAATCGCATAGTTGCATACTGAAAGCTGTTTAACCAATTTTTCAACACAAGTCTTCCACGTCAACCTGTTATTTAGGTGCAAGCGAAGGAATTTCATGTTTTCACTATGTTCTGAAGATGAATTTGGTATTTCTCCTGTTCGCACAAGAATACTATTATCTTGTTTGTGCCCAATCGGACTAAAATACATCAAATCTGTTTTAGAGTGGTTTAATTTCAGGCCATTTGCAATACACCAAGTTTTGATTTGATTAATGCAATGTGTGGAATTTATTAAAAGCTGTTAATCACTCATCGCCTGAACAATAGAGGAAGTATCGTCAGCAAAAAGGGGTTAGAAAATAATTGTTCAGATTTAAATTTAAATTATTTATAAAGATGAGAAAAAGTGTTGGGCCAATAACACTTCCTTGAGGTACTCCACAAGTAACGACTAGGTAACCTGATGGATAGACAGTTCTATTTTCTACTATTCGTACTTGTTGGGTTCTATCCATCAAATTTCATTCTATCCATGACAAGGAAGATCCTCGAATACCATATGACCCCAGCTTTTGTAGAAGCAGTAAGTGATGAACCGTATCAAAGGCACGTGCAAAGTCAAAAAAAATTGCAGAAGTTTTCTTTTTACTCTCAAAGTTCTCCAGTAATACTTTATAAAATGATAAGATAGTATCTTAGGTAGAACAGCCTTTTGTAAATCCATACTGTTTTGTAGTAAATGTCTTTGATAGTTGATAAAAATGATATAAGTTTTGTTCTTAAAGCCTTTTCAAAATTTTTCGAAAAAACCGATAAGAGAACAATTGGTCTGAAATTTTTAGGACTTGTATAGTCACCCCTCTTGTATACAGGAATAATAATCAGAACACCCATCTTGACTGAGTGGTCTGGATATAGTCTGCGGAGTTCAAAGAGGAAATCTCGATATTCAATCCGTTTTTTCTCCTTTTTTTGGACGATATTCGTCTCGCCAGGAACTGAAAACTCCACGACAAATATCGTCTTGCTCTGGCGGTCGAGAAGGACTACATCAGGCTTATTAGCTTGTATGAGACTGAGTGTGGGAAATGAATAGTTCCAATAAATTCGGTACTTCTCATTCCCCACAACTGATTCAATATCCCCCGGAGCGTAGGGCAACACCGGTGTCTTGTCAATACGTTGGGTCGATGGATATAGGTCTAGAGCGCATATGCTGGACATGCTGACAGCAAGTGCATTAGGGTCTCGGACGTCTCGCGGCAGACCCTGCACCTTGTGTCAGGAACCTCTATATCCATCACGCAACTGCGGTAGACCAAGGTTGAAGACGCCATCCTGGCATGCCAGGATGAACTCTTCAGTTTTCGACTTCAGTCCACTCGACCAAAGGAAAGCGATAGTCAGGCGCTTTGATAAGCCAAGGTCTTCAGTGTTATTAAAGAAGACCCCATGTATTGGCTTATCCTTGTGTTGTCGCAAAAGTGAGGTGATCTCTGCGACTTTTATATGAGCCTTTTGCTGAACGGGTTCCAACTCGGTCCAACTCGGTGACAGAGTTGTGATCGCCTCGTTCAGTGTCGAAAACTAAACCGAGTTCATCAGCTGCTCGGGAAGCTGCCCTAAAAATAAATGCTCCAATTCCTGCTCTCTCATGGTCGCGGACCATGCAGAGGAAGGGGATCCAGGCTACATCCGGTACTATTCTGTCATGTAGACACTTCAAACTCAAAAGTCCAAGGCCTCCCTGTTGTCGGGGAAAGTACAACCGTGGAACGGACGATTTGGGATGCAAACTCCTATGGAGATGCATCATTTTTCGGGTCTTTACGTCGAGTGCATACAGCTCCTCACGAGTCCACTTCAATATTTCCGGAGTAGTTATTATTATTATTATTATTTATTTTCAAAAAATATATCACATGTTTCGCTAACACAATAGCTTTTTCGAAGTGAATTAATTACTAAGTAGTAGTACTTAATTCACTACTTAGTAGTACTTAATTCATTACAAAAAAGCTACTGTGTTAGCGAAACATGTCATGATATATTTTATGAAAATAAAGTTTGTGAGATCAGATTGTAGGTAAGCTGTAGTTAATGAAACATTTCACAACATTCGATATTTTTCTAAAATAATCCACAATGATATGGGGTACTCCTGAATGTTCCTGTCTATTTCCGAACATCCCAAAATATTCCAGAAGTACCTATATCTACCTAAACACAACACAAAATAAATATGCACTACCTTAACTTTGAAAGTGAATGGTGAATTCAGACATTTCGCTCTGGGACATATCATATATTCTTCCAACTTACCTAGTACAAGGTAATACAACAAATCAATAGGAACAGTAAATAAAAGATTAACACTACAGGTCACATTCAAGTTGATTAAGAAACTTCCAAATTCTCTTGTCAGTGGCATAATTCATAAGCTCCCTCATTCACACATGATACATTGCACATTCACTTTCAAGATTCCATCTTAGGAATTCGCTTTGGCAGATACAAATAGGCGATTTCTCATATCCACCAGCAACTACCGACATGAGGCCAAAAATATGACAGTCCCCCAACATAATATTCAATATCTAACTGCCCTTCCTAAATCCTATGAGCCCTTAAAGGAAACTAGGGATTATTTATCGCAAGTGCGTGCGTATGGGGTGTAGTATCCAACATACGAGAAGCTCACGGAAAATTACTCTGAAAACAAAAATCATCTCGTTGCCTCTGGGGAAATATCGATGTAGGATTTGAATTTTTTCGATGTGAGTCACCTGAACAGGGTCGTTGGGTTTTCATTGACTTTATCTAGGTCTTTCGTAACGCAAGCTCAAAACAATAAGTTGATCCTGATGAGCGAGATTCAGACAGATACGTATTGAAGAATATAGTATCCTACATTTCAGCAACAGTTGTCTTTGAGTTCATTTGAAACTACAAATAAATTTATTTGAGTTTTTGCTTCAAATGAATTCTTGGGTGGTATTCTGAACTTGAGTTGAAATTACATCGAATGGAAGCAGTTACGTCAACACAGCAAAGTTAAAAGTTTGATTATTTTGCCGACTCATTTAATTACAGTTGTTTACTCGGGTATATTGAGAGAACGTGACCCTTTACTGTCTAGAGCAGACGAAAGGCAATTCTAGAAAAGCGAGTGCCCCATCACAATTCAACATTGAGCGTCTACCACCACTGGAATATTTATGTGGAAAATAAAGTATGAGTAAACAAACTTTTGATTTCAGTTCTCAAGTCCTGAGAAAACATCTACCTTTTCTAGTACATATACCTATGCATGATCTTTATGGAACTATTATCTAAATTATCAGTTCATTGGAATTACGATTTCAAGCAAGTGATCAATGATAACAAAGTGTAAAAACGCTTGATAAGAAATAATATCTGGTATTAGTTTACCTGAGAATGGTTTAACAAACCGAAACTGGCCGTAACAAATAAAAAACTTAGTAGAAATCAGACAAAAGTTATTTTCTTCATTATGTATTCAATAAGAATTTCTACAAAATAAATATGTCATCAATCGAACAAAATAATTGTTCAAAATTACTCGACAATTATGGATACCAATAATAAAAAAATTATGATGTAGTTATATTCGAAACATTTTTCTATTTTACATCATTTCTCTTTAATTCCATTTTGTTTTATTATTATTAACATTTTTCTGTGCTCAATTAGTAAATATTTCATTTCAATTTGAGTTTTTTTTTTCAAACTGAAGTGCTTACCCCAATAGATTTTCTCACTTTTCTCAACTAACTCATAGGAATACTTCAGTCACAGTATGTTTAATATTTTTATTTATCTTTCTTAGATTTCAAATCTGTTCAGGTTTTCAGACATTATCTATATCATTCAACAAAAAACATGCTCACACAATAAAAATTCAGGATGCCAATGCTTCAAACTACATATTCGAAAGTGACCAGTCATCTCCTGATAATGAAAACTGAATATTTTCAATTCAACAAAAACTACAACTAGTAACCTACAATTAAGTTAAATTTTGATACCATTTTTTATGAGTTCTGTGTTTTTCAGCTCTGAACTGTAGTTCAGTTGCAATAATAATTTTGTAAATTGGTGGTTGGCTGAATTTGAATGAGCAGTTAGTTTTACCTCATTATATCTACAAAACTGAATTGGTTGTCATTGTACTCGTAATGATAATGTGTCTGAAATGTATCGAAATTAAAATATTGGAATTGAGGACTCTGAAGTAAACCGTGCTATACTATGAGGAAGTTGATGTCCGCCATTAAGTGTAAGTGGCAGTGTCAATTTTAAAATTTCAATGGATAAATGTTATGCTTTCTTGGAAAAGTTTAATGCGTTGATGTGAAGACAGAGATACAGTATTTAGTCGATGAAGAGGATTTACAAACATAAAGCCTCTTTAGAGTCAAGAAGCTGCCTCCAGAATTAAAGAGAAGCAAAGAGCAAAAAATCTCAGGAAGCGACGCCATTGAAACCGAAAAAAAAGAATCTCGTAGTGATTCCATTGAAATTTTTAAAATTACATTACCTAAACTCGGGCAATTCTCAGTGTCCTAGTTTTATTCAGCGGGAAAAATTTATTACTTTTGAAAATTCACAAATTCTGATGCTCAAATCCGATTATTGTTCACTTTGGAAACCTGGTTTATATCATCAATTATCAAAATACGTTTATATAAACCACAGTCAAAAAGCTTTGAAACTAATGGACAGATCCAATATCAATTTCATTCCTGAAAATAGCAACAGCTAATATGTTGAATGAACCATTTATGTAACCATGGTTGATAAATTTACTAGGTTAAAATGTACTGAAATATCGGAACAATATTCAAGGTTCAGTTAGGTGTTAACTCATGATAATCTACTTTTAACCAAACTTTAGTGGCAAAATGTGTTTTCGTTTTATTCTCCGATATATTCATCGATCTATAATAATTTCTACCAAAGATTTCATGAAGTAGCATAAATAAAACAAGTCAAGAAACTAAATTCAATACATACGTAGATTGAAGAAATATATTCAAAATGCAACAAAACTAAAGAAAGTAGTATACCCTTCCATTTCCCAACTGGTCTATGCTCTTTAGATGATGAGCTTGTCAGTACAAAATACTACTCGAGAAAAAAAGCATCAGACAGTTCCTAAAAATTTCATTTCTTTCATTTCCCAAATTGCGTAATACTTGTGAGAGGACATCCAATTTTCCCAATAGTCACACGAATAGAAAGAATTTCCTTTTATTGAATAAGAAGTTTTACATGCCAGGTCGGCTCGAATACGGACAATACCCGATCCTGCGTGCTTAGAAAAACAGAATCTCTCAATTTAACCGGTATTTATTTACGAGTATCCAAGCGGGCATCGGTAAAGGGTACTAAGAAAAGGATCATGAGCTCACGTTTTTAGCTGACGGATGTGTAGGAAGTTGTTAGAGAACAGAGGCGTTACAACTTTCACCAATTTAAGTTGCATGTATAATAATCATTTTCTTTTTACTTCCACAAATATGTTGTGTTGCGAATGAACAGTTTAATGCTTCAACTTTTATGTCTCGATCCTCATATTTGCTAGGTTTGTTTCCCATCGATTTAACGCATTTCATTTGATAGTAGATTTCACTAAGACCTGTTACCCATGAACAATACCATACCACATATTAAAGAATTATGAATTTTAGTGATGATATCAATTTTTCCATTGAATTTCCCACTGTGATTTTTAAAATTTCAGGTGTATTTATACTATTATCAAACACGTTAGACGTATCTTGAGAAAAAAAATGGGATATTGAAAGGGGTATGATTTAGGAGACATTAGTTTTAGGGAAAAAATATTTTTGGTTTCTTACTTCTCTAACTGTATACAAACGTTACACAATATAATATATGAAAGAGTTACGATATAAAATTTCACATACATAGAACACATATCGTCCCCAATGACGGACTTTCTGATGAGGTGATAGGAAACTTATTACCTCACACCTTCTATTCAACCATTTTGAGAAAAAAAAAACTGTTTTTTTTTATATTGACAATGCTTTTTTTAAATTTGATTGCAATAGAAGAAAGCGTTAGAGTAAATGACCGAGACTGATAGAAGTGCAAAATGTAATTAAGCAAAATTCGAAGCTTTCCGATATTTAAAGATTTTTATCAAGGTTGTTCTTCCAGCTGAAAGCAGATTGGCTGATTTTGATTCATTTGAAATATATTTGCTTGATCTCAGTAATATCTATTTCATCATAATATATTTGTATTGATTTCAATAAATTGTTTTCTTTCGATTTAATAACGTGTTCAGGTACTTGAATATTTATCGAATGAATGAATTTAATAACTTCAGTCCAAACTTTGGATCAGTGTACTAAGAATATCATATATCCAGTCAGTGGATTTTGCATATGTAGTTCTTAAGAAACTGAAGCTGAGGCAAGACAGTCATGTGTGTGAAGTAATTACAATTTCGTGAGCTTTCTAATTAGTTTATTCAACTACTATATTGCACTGTGCTGTATAGTTGTATGTATTGTTAAGCCATGATCTGTTAAAAATCTGTTTTTCTGTTAATCAGTTGTCGCCCCCCCTACGAACGACAACCGTCAAAAGTCGAAACTTGTTCGAACTAGGAATTACCAGGGTTTCACCTTTTAACGTGCGATTCCTATCACGGATTGGACGATAGACAGTGAAAATCGATAGTTCAGCCTCTCGGCTGAATGAGTGGAACAACCACTCACGCCAATCCAACCGGCCACCGTCTCGTCTGTAGAACCCAAGTGAAATGAAACTAGATTGGTAGGAGACAAAAAGATGTGAAAAACAAACTTGAATGAATGCGAACATTATTTTGATTGTATATTCCATTTTGGACTTAACATTGTTCCATACGTTTGGTACCTCTAATAGTTCAAATAAGCTAAAACAGTCATTCTTTTGTTTTCAGTTAGGCAACTGTTTTGGTTTTGAGGAGTATATAATTTAACGAAATTCTTTTCTTTGAGTGCAAAATCATTGAAATTTAGTGATGCATCTTCTTGCTTGAACTATTTCTTTTTGCGAATTCAAAGAGGCTTTAGATGAATTTGATAAAAAATAAATAAAATTCACTGAAAATGACCTGTATAGTATGTAGGTAGTTTTGATTATTTCGGTTTTATTTGATGTGATCAGTTCTGAGAATACAATTTCCAAGAAAAGGACTTGACCCTTCCAGCTCCGACATACAAGTGGAGAATGATACTATGAAACTTGCTGAGAACCTTCGTGTAACATCATACGTCAGTTCGTCTGAAAAATGTGAAACTTCATTTTCATTAACAGATTCAGGGTTAGAATTAAATTTTAATGCTTTGTATATGTTTTGTTCGCATTACAATCGAAAATTATATATTTGTCTAGTTTTTTGAACACATACGTACACAGGTCTAAACTATATCCATCCAACAAACAAATCAACCTGATTAACGATAGACGCGTAATCAAAGCATGATCATCACGCACATTTGCATCTATTGGGTAAAATAAATGATATTAATTATTACAGTGTGGGAGTGGTTACGTTTTGACGCCTAAGACGAGTACATATACGGTATTTTAAAGTTTAAAGTTTTTAAAATGTCAAGTATCTACTGATACGGCTGAAGAAACTGCCCTACACTGCACCTAAAAAAATGTGGGACTCTGTATATACAGCCTTGTCAGGAGAATTACGTACACTATGCATGATAATTTATTTGAAGAATAATCAATTGTATTCTTGAATCGAATATACTAATTCTGTCTCAGTTGATTAAAATGCAGCGTTTTCAACTCAATTATTATATTTTTGTCAAATAGTCTAACCACCTGATTATGATAAATTATTAATACAAGAAAAATGAGGGTATGTAATATAATACAAAAAATTCATTTCGCGGTACGCAGACGTAAATGAAAAAAAACTGAATCCCGGTCGTGTCATATTTTTTCAATTCAGTTTTTCTTTGTCTGCATACCGCATATCGTTCCTATATTACAGACGCTAATTGCTTTCGTATTTCAATTTGGTTTATTTAATGCATAGAGGTTTGTTGAGAAATTCCGATGATGCTCCTAAATGTGAGCCATTCTAGTATGAAATAACAAATTAATCTTCGAATGCATAAGGTTTTGTTGTTAGGTTCATCACAATTAACAAATCTGATTTCTCATCGTACTAACACTACGAATGACTGAATTGAAAATGTAAACTGAAGCATTTTATCTAGAATTTTCACGAGTTGAACAATTATTAATTTTGAAATCAATGTAACGTTTATTTCGCCATATCCAATTGATAAATTTGTTCAACCAAATTACACCTTATTTGAATCATGAACTATTTTTCTGATAATATTCTAGAATGTTAGTTGTTCAATTTCAGTAAAAGATCAACAATTATTATTGATAACAGCTCATTTACAATCATAGATCCCAAAACAAAACTGTACCTACAGTCCATTTTGAGGTTCTTGAACTACAATACCCATCTACTTCACTGGAATGTAGTGGCCTGTGTCGACGGGTCGGGTCGGCCTGAAGATCATGTCGGATTTTCACCCTCTTTCATTTCCTAGGCCGACGGCGTTCCATCGGCAAGGGCGGACATCTAAATAAAGCTGGACACGAATTTGCACCCTTCACTCAAATCTCTTTGGGTTGAACGCATTTCAGAATATTCAGCATTTGATGTTTTCCGATTCCGTTGACATTACCAGATTACGAGCGTTTATTGATAAATCCTCCGCGAGGACTTGTCGAATCGAGCTCCTTTAATAACAGGATGATTTCTTTATGTTTCGGTGAAGTATGAAAGAGGACGAGGGTTGAATTATTGAGAAATACAGGATGTACCTACCACAGAAGGATTAAGTATTCCATTTCGAATTACTTCAAAACATACCTACATTTCGTTTGAGACACGGTTTGAGAACGATTACATTTATTTCCGAAATAATTACAATTTTGATCAAATGTATCTATTCAATTACTCTCTCAATCATAAAGATATTCGGTGAAGTATGCAATGGTATTTGTATATTTTTGATGAAAATCCATAATCTGTTTAAATCTGTTTTTCCGTTAATCAGCTGTCGTCCCCATACGAACAACAACTCTCAGAGGTTGAGAAACTTGTGCGAGCTAAGGACTAACGAGGTCTTACCTTTTAACGTGTGATTCCTAACACGGTTGCAGAATCATCCCAGCTTCAACCAGATAAATTCTCTCTCGAGAAAAATATTTGGTCGAGGCCGGAAACGAACACACGACCTTCCGATCGTCAGTCGGGCACACTACCACCGCGCCAATTCCACCAAGTAACACTGTAAGATTTTCACTGGACAGTTTATAGAGCCGCAACAAGTGTTTTGCAATACAAAAGCTTTCCCAAGCGTCTTCATACTTAGATTGAGTTCAGTGAAAAACTCATAAACTGTTTGAATGTATTTGGTGAAGTTGTTACTTGAAGCATCCCAATATCATAACTGCGTAAACGAATAATAAAATGCGACCCACACGAAATACTTTACTTCGGACTCAAAGAAAACGATCAAAATGAATTTTAAATTATGAATGGACTGACCCGTTACTTGATGAAAATTAATAACATTATTCATGATAATAATTACACAATGTTCACAAACATTTTTTTGTGCAACTATTGATGCGTAAATGTTTTTTCTTTCACCGTAAAAAAATCTTTTTCACCGCGAAAAAAGACTTCTTTTCATTGACAAAATAATTCACAAAATGAACATGAAATATTACTTTATGGAGGATTTATTTTCAACAGTCAAATAATTGATTATTCATCATAAAACAATTTCATTTATTGGAATAATACCGGGTGATTCTCTAAGGTGTGCTCACCCCTATAACTTTTTTATTATTGGAGATAGAGAAATGTATTATAGTTCAATTTACATTTTTTTACATATTTTCTTGCTTTGCCGTAATTCCGGTTTGACCGAAAATGACCCCAACTTTCGATTTTTAAATGGGACATCCTACATATTTT
>WOGR01005495.1:0-13769 GCA_015342045.1 Leptinotarsa lineolata | reverse complement strand
TTTTCACTGAAGCCAACCCTGGATGTGGCATCTATTTCATGGTGGGTCTACCAACTGCCTATCATAAACGAATGCGTGTACAAAATTTCGTGTCCCTGCTATTTACCGCTGAGGAGATCTCTCGTACGGAGCCGATCCTGGCAGCAGTATCAGGTCACCTTTATGAAAAACATGCATTGTCATCGGTTCTGGACCAGCATGCAAAATTTCAGCTCAATCGGATACCGGGAAGTGGGTCAAATCAAACTTGCAAGATTTGTTAACATACATACAAGTCAAGTTAAATAAAAGCTTTTAAAAAGAAAGGAACGAACCACAAAAGCAAAAAGCAAAGAAATTTATAATACATCCCGCGACAAGCTTTCATGTCATATAAATTGTTGGATTTGATTTGATTCAAAGTTTATTTTTTCTCTTCATAGTATGTTAATGAAAACTTTTGGTTAAAAATGCTTTCCACCATTCATTCATTTCGTGAAGATTTCCATTATTCTATGACTATACACAGTATACACGCAAGTGACATGAGATGGGAGAAACAGAGAAACGACCGCATATGACATAGAAAAAAATTTTGTTTCATCAAGACAACGCTCTGTGTCACAAGTCAATCAAAACAAAGGCAAAACTACATAAATTGTACTTCGAATTGCTTTTGCATTCAGACCTGTTCGCAGATCTCAAAAAATGCTCACCAGTAAGAAATTTCGCTCGAATAAAGAGGTTATCGTTGAAACTGAGGCCTATTTTGAGGCAAAAGATAAATCGTTCTACAAAACTGGCATTGAAATGTTAGAGCGGCGCTGGAATGATTGTGAGGTTCTTGATGGAGATTCCGTTGAAGAATATAGCCACTTTTGAACAATAAAAAAGCGTGACTGCTAGTGATTTATCTCAGATATCTTCTAACATAAATTCTTCAAGGAGTGTATACTTTTAAAATTAGTTAGACGGTACCGGTAAGTGAATAACTCATCAAGCTGCTGAAACCGGCCCCACAGATTTGTATCTATTAACCGGCAGTTGCCGGCTTATCGGCTGTGAATTCTATCCAGTTTGTTGACTGAATATAGGAAATCGATCCCGTTTGTCTCACCGAATCGACGGCATATGTGGAGATAGATACCCTCTGGCATTTCCGAGGCGATCTGCCAAATATAAAATCGATTTTCCGATTTGGGCGCTTTCCCCAATTTACGGCAAATCGAATTAGCACTCTCGCTGCATCGACAGGGAAGGAAAATGGAATGAAATGAGCGACCGACATTTACGTTGATTTTCATTTTTATTGATACCGAATCAGGAATTTCAGTGAAAACTTCTTCGGAAGATATCAAAATACTTTGATGAGGAGAGATACATACCGGGTGATTCTCTAAGGTGGCTCACCGCTATAACTTTCTTATTATTGGAGATAGAAAAATGAAATTTGGGGGTTGTGTATTGTAGTTCAATTATATTTTTTACATATTGATTTGCTTTGCCGATCGAGAATGACAGTCTAAATCCAATAATACTTCATTTGTCAATAATTGACAAATAAAATCATTTTTACTCCAATTTTTATTTTTTGATCTAGAATGCCATGGATCGTGTAAACAGGGACGTAGCTAGGCATTATCGGTATGGGCCCTCGCGGCGCAGAATACATAGGGGCGCAAAATTTCCCTTGTTCAAAACAATACAGGTAAAACAAAAAAAATAAGTATAGGAGTAAAACAAAAGTGTAAGAGTAAAAATTCTTTCAATAGAGTATGAAACTGCTTCCAAACTAAACTTCAATGATATAATTTCAGAATTTGCATCAATCAAAGCTAGAAAAATAAGTTTTTAGTTACGAATAAAAACTGCAAGCAAAACTTAGAATTTTATAGCTAAAATTACAAAAAATTCATGGACCCCCTTCCTCCGGGGGGCTCAGTACAATTCGCCAAGGGCGCCATATACTCTAGCTACGTCCCTGCGAGTAAATCGCTTCATTCTTGATCAAGTAACATGGGAAAACTACGACTGTGAGGCTTATAACTTCACAGTCGTTTGAAGAATTATTTTACAGTCTCAAATATGAAATTTTCCAGTCAATTTGATTTTTTCAAATGTAAAGGGAGTTACTCGTCGACTTTTTGTGAAAGACCATTTTCTTACGAATAATTTGATGCCACACACTTTCAATTTATTCTCTCTATTTTTCTGAATAATATCATATCATTGTAGGACCTCTATTTATTGATCAAAATTCAACAGGAGGACTGTATTTGAATATGCTGGAAACTACTGTTGAATTTATGTAGAAACATTCACGCAGTTTTTGAATTCAGCCACAATTATATCCCAGAATTTGATTCCATTGATTCAATTGGATCAGGAAAGTGACATTGAATGAAACTGTGAGCATCACGTGTAATTCAGGAATCATGACATCTAGATGTCAATTTTTAGCTACTAGTTTTATCGCTGTTGGGAAAAAGGGTGTCACCGCTAGAAAACTCTGTTTTGGTGGTCTAGCCTGCCTTTTTTTATCATTTCATCAATTTGAGGAAAATAACCCATGAAACTCTGAGCTAGAAATAAGCTCAACGAGTTTTCATTGAGTTGAAAATAATTTTGAGATGAATAATAAGTGAATCTAGAATGTCCTGTTTTACTACAGAATTGTCATCGGACAAATGAGGCCATTGAATAGTGATAAAGTGTCGGCCAATTCCTTTACATTCTTGTTATTCAAGAGAAAGATACCATACGTTATGAGGCACTCCAAGTTCGGAGCATTTGCCCCTCATCAGTGCTGAGCAGATCATTTTTACTGTACTGAAATGTGTCCATTAGAGTTCAATTTTGAAATTCTTTCGCTTCATATATGTCGAGCTCAGTCTACAGAAAAATAGTGCACGATATAAACACGGAAGAGTGCATCTTATCTCGTTTGAAAAATCGTTACGGCGTGGCCCTAAATTCGCGCCGCGGTTTCAATGGCAACATCCATCAATCTAGCGCCACTCGATCGATTTTCGACGAATGGATTCGCCGTACTTCGTGGCTTTCCAACTATCTGTACGGGGGATAGTAGTGGGGCATATCAAGTTTCCCCTATGCAGATATCACGCGGTCTGAAACAAGGAATTTTTTTGGGAGACTTGATACATGAAAATAATACTGATTTTTCTCTAGGCATTTGTGTAGTTTAACTTTCCTGGAATAAAAAAAATTCGAATTCATCAAATGAGACGGAAAAACTTTTTAAATTTTACTAGAACTATAATTGCGTTTGAATAATAAATTCAGACTGGATTTATCCAACTTGTAACACTCGTAACTGTCTGTAACACATATTTTTTTCCTGAATACTTCAAAACTTAACAAATACATGAATTTTAAATGAAAATATACTTACTTTGAATGTTGTTTTGGAAATTAAATCTGTCCTCTTTCTCGAAACCTTTCAGAAAACGCTTGAAAATGGAATACAATTTTGAATGTTGATTTTCAAAAAACGAAGACTGGTCTATCAAACTGATTTGTCCCAAGATTGGGCTTATTTGAATCCTTTTCGAAACACTTCAGCTATTCCAGGATTCATGACATACAGTGATAGTTGCACATCAGCTCTCCAAGAAATTGTCAACAGTGACTAACCTGACTGTACTTTCCAGTTTATATCTACAGCTTTGGTCATGTAGATGTCATCTTCACATATTTTTTCATGGCTTTTGATAGGCTGGATATTCTTCTCAATAAACTATATTCTTTTGGCCTAGCTGAGAGTTCCATAACATCATTATAGTTATACCTCAATGATAAAAAAAACACTTCATACAATACCTTTGTTCAACGCTGTGAATTTGTAGCATTCTCTGTTGTTCTGCAAGGTTCTCTACTGGTCTCTTACTATCATTTTCTTCAATGATATTCGTTCGGATATAGACTGGATTCGAGGACCAAGACATCATATTTGTTTACCTAATTATATTCAGCTTCCTACTTAACCTACATTGTATTTACGGGCTACAGCAATATTAGTTTTATTATTAGAAATTATTTCTCCTTTTTAATGCCCGTGTGGGATCAAAATTTGAATATGAACGTGTCACATAGAATCATGGTTACAATATACATACCAATCGATTGGAAAACATACAGGAGCAAATTTCAAATGGTGATTCGCTTTTGTAATGAATACGTGAAGACTATATGACTGTTCGGGATATTGTAAACAGTTTTCATTGTGAACCTGATATCGTAAGAAGAGCTGTTCTTAGCTTTCTACACTCACAGTGTGGAGTTGTATATACCTTTTTTACCGAATTTTTTGTAGCTCATACACAGTATCACACTTTGTATTGTTCTCAGTATTGTTTCTTTTTTCCTATTAATTATCAATATATTCAAAATGTATCCATAAGTACTTTTATATTGGAATGTCGGCTTTCACGGTTGACATAATGTTCTGGTTGATTTCCGGGTTTGGCCATGGACTCCTATGGAAATTACAAACAAAAAAGACCACGGCCAAACCCCGAAATCAACCAAAACATACTGTTGTATTTTTTGAATTTTATTTTTCTATTCTGTAATGTGATGTGGCTGTTATAATTGATTCATAATTTGTATTATATAAATTATGAAATTATGTTAAATGGTGAAATTCATAAAAAATTAACGAAAAAATAAATTCAAGATCATTCGAAATTGAATGAGCTGATTGAGCATGATGCCATATTCACATTTCCATTCAGAATTCAAGCTGTTTCTTTCAATTTTCATCTCATTTCTTTGGGCTTTGTCATTAGGATTTTGATGTTGTCCTAATTCATCATATGAGCATCACCTCTTGTTGAGATGTGCTCATTCCAAAGATATGGAGTTTTATCAACAAACCATTATTGTAGACTTTGAATCACTCGCAAAGTACTTTACATTACTGATTCACATCACTTATTTATTAGTTCTCGCAATTTGCGAAAATTGCCACCAATTGGAAAATAATTTTCCCAGAGAGATTTCTGTCAGGATGCCGTTCCAGTTTGAAATTGAAATTGAAAATTACTTTTTTATGAAAGCTGTCAAATAACATGAGACTTTCTCGAATATCAAACAGAACGATACAGATATTTCAGAAAAATTACTGCATCATATCCCGGAAAACAGTTATTTCCTGTCCAATATATCTGAGACACCATCTCTCCGTTGATTTATGTCTGATCAAGAAGTATGAGTTCGGAAAAGGAATAATGAAATAAATCTTTCCAAGATATCGCCCTTTTCCGAAGTTCATCAAGTCACCGCGAGGGCTAGCAAGGAAAGAAAGAAAAACGTATGTTCGTTGTTTCCCCTCTTGGAAGATTAAGGATATCCTTCGAAATAGTTGGCTTCGCCCTTCAAACGACCTGTTCGATATTTATTTTTAGCAATATCTGAACAAAATTTTTGGTGAAATTCATTTTTAAAGCGTTTATTTCGCCACGGGTCCTCTTTCTTTTACAAGGTTATGCAGAATAAAATCCTGATCCTTGAATGTGTGGATCCTTAAGTATATGATTTTGAAAAGAAAATTTCAAATGAGCTCATATTCTAAACTTTCTAACTTATAAACTACAGGGTGTCACAATCTCAGAAAAAAAATGTTTTTTCATCGTAACTCTTATATTGCCTAGATATGTTCATAAAACTCAGCACCCGCCATTTAATCTTTAGAAGCAGTTTTTGATAGCTTGAACCAGTGGCGTCCGTACAGAAATGTGGGCTAGAAAATTTTGAAAAATTATTATGCATGCCACTGTTCTTTCATAAAACAGAAACTATTTCTATAATCCCTATTTATTTCAGGGTATATTTTTATTTAATGACTTTTTCATCCATCATACGTTATTCGAGAATTTTATACATGGGTAATCAATTAGGAAAAAAAATATTGATTTATAAAAAACTGAATAATAATAATTTTAATTGAGAAAAGTAAATAACGTAGACAGAAAAATTTAGAGTAACCATTGAAAGTTTCCATCACAATAGTTGACAAGAATCATCAATTTTTGATAGCGGAAACTAGTTTGTAATTATGCCTCCCTGCTTTTGGCGATATTCCAATGTTCATTATCCAGTATTTGCATTTGTTGCGACCATCAATAAATCCTGGGATTTTTCCACCATTTTCGGTAGGCGGTATCTTGTTTTTATTTGTTTAACCATAATACATTTTTCATGCCTAATGTACAGCCTTATTCTAATGAATTTGGTGTTTTCTTGAATTTTATTCGAAGATTTTGTTTTGTCTCCTAGATACGCGGGAGGTTTGATTACATACCTATTTTCTTCATTGTACGTATTTACGAAAACTATGATCAAGAATAACTTGAAACTAAAACTTCTCATCGCTATTTTATCTCATCGCTACTCTAGCAATGGTTCCTTTGGATAGCCTAACGTTATTGATGCGAGAGCGTTTGTTACTGCGCTGAGATTGCAGCTCCTACTGAATAGTGCGCTGAGAACAAACTCCTCTATGTTCCATTCATGAATAATTCGAATGAGTTCGGGCGCTTTCTCGAAATGGGCATGAACTCTCTCTGCCTCTTGCCGAATTTATCCGGTCTGGCACCGCTGCTTGACTACGTGTTGCTTTCAGCCAAAATTACGTAGTCGGGAGGCACGCCCCCTTTGATAAAGAATAATAGTAATAATAATGATCATAATGGTTTTCATTGAATTGAATACGAAATAACAGTTCAAGGCAATAAAAGTTCAAAACTGCAATGTAGAAGCACTACAGTTTTGTTCTAGCATTCAACATTCAGTCAGTTACGGGAGCTGGCAACGAAAATATAACAAATGTAAAAACAAATGGAAAACAATACATTATGAACATGATACCAATCATTTTTTTTTCGCTTGGAGCTTTGTCAACGAGATGTTGACACTCTCAGACGAGAGTGGTATAGCGATGAAATTATTCGAGTTTCAGGCACACTGCTGTTTGAGCGGGATTTTTCTGCATTGAGTTTTGACATGCGGCGAAAGAGTGAACACGAGTATGAATTGGCGAAGGAACTGGGTTGATTCACTCAATCGTTAATGCATTCCTACGCTCATAAGTATAGCAGTTTTTCCGCACTTTCATCTTTTGTGGTTTTCTTGATCTCCTCTGCTTCTTATTTCGAACACTTGTCTATTTTTCGATTCTTGAGAGAACGATACCAGGGAATTCTTTCTGTAGATATTTTCTTAATCTCATTTTAATGACCATCAATTTCTTTCGTTGTCTTTCTGTTGGGGTGAATATCCCCTCTTGGAGTATCTGCTTTCGTTCGTTTTTCGTAGAGAAAATTGTCAGCCGTCACGGGACGCCTGGCAAATGTGAAACATCAATTATAATAAAATTATCTAAATGAACAATTCGTTCAGGCCAGTCTCAACTCACCTACACAGTAAGTTTATGGAGTAAAACCTATCAGAAAACAACTACTCCTCTGGCTAATACCACGAAGGGCGTTGGATTATATCCGATAGGTGTCAGTGCAAGATTCTTCACAGAAGTAATTCCTGTATATGCTGTTGGCGATACAACTTCCCGATAGGTGTCAGTCCATAAACCTACTGTGTATGTGTGTTGAGACTGGCCTGAACGAATTGTTCATTTAGATAATTTGATTTAAAGCCAGTCTTCAAGTATGCCCACGCACTATAAGAATGAAAAAAATCAAATATTATATGGATAATTTTAATTTTTTTTTACAGTAGTTGACTAGAAATGGATCCAATTTCTAGAGGAAGTGTATTATACAGTTTAGGAGCGATATATGTGAATGAACGTTTTCCCAATGATTTGTGTATTAGTGGTATAATATAGTGGTGTTTCTGGCGGATACTGTAGGTGTGACTAGGAAGGGAGAATTGTCTTTTTATACGGTGGTACTTTATGTTCGTATTATAATAGATCAGCTGACGAATGTCAAATAATTGGGAATCTGAGTAAAGAGCATCTGAAGAATATCTCGGTCCTTTCGAGGTCAGCAACCTCAGGAATCTTCTCTGCAACACTTCAAGGAGACGAATGTGTGTTTTCAGTGCCTCACTCCAAGCAACGCAAATGGCTCCCAATTAATGCATGAAAAAAAATTTCCATTTGTTGGTACGTTAATATATTTCTAAGGTATCTGAATTTTCGAAGCTTTCTGCATACATATTTTATATGATCATTCCATTTCAGATTTGGGTCTATTATCAGATGTTAGGTGCTTTGATAAGTTACGATCTTCATTGTTGTCTTCAACAACAAAATTTAGTATCGAAAACTAAACCAAGTTCGTCAGCTGCTCCAATTCTCGCTCTCTCATGTTCGCGAACCATGCAGAGAAGGAGATCAAAATCGCTTATGACTTTACAGGCTCTATCCAGTAGTATCTGTCATGTAAATACTCTGAACTGAAAAGTTCACGGCCTCCCTGTTGCGGGGAGTATAACAGTGGAACGGACGATATCGAATGCAAACTTCTATGGAGATGCATCATTTTCTGGGTCTTCCCGTCGATTTCACTTGACTACTTCAAAGAATTAGAGTCAGATTGAAATGTCAGCACAAACGCCGACAGTTCCGATGACCGGATCTGTCGGAGTTTGTGCTGATACTTGCCGCGGAAAGTTTTTCACTGGGATAACATCTTGTGAGGAATTACTTTCATTTTGTTAAAGCTACTTTACGGTTTTTTGGCCGTAGTCTGCAGGTTTTCACGCTTGACATTTCGTCTACTACTGCGGTAAGCATTATCAAAGGCGATGAAGTAACAGTCGCATTGCACGAGTTGATGTTCCCATTGAACGCAGAAATTACAATGCTGGTATTGGACTTCACGCCCAACTATAGTAATATGAAACCGGAGTCAAATACCAGCATTGCAATAGTAGTCAGGCATAGAAACCTGTAGACCACGGTCAAAAATCCGGAAAATAGCTTTGACACAGTTATCTTCGGCCGTAAAAGTTCACATTCTTTGATTATTTTTCAGATTCAGATCTGGCTCTGGTCGACTATTGTCAAATATGGAAAAGTCGTCATTAAATAATTCAAATCCATTCAAGCAAATACATGAATTGAAAGATGTTTTAACCTCAACTCCAATATTATAAAACAAAAACACTCGGTATTCACAATTCCATCTTTCAATATTCCAAGTTCATAGACATCAAAATTGATGCGATTACAGGACATAGAAATATAAAACAATCCCCAAATACGCAAACTTGCACGGATGCGCATGAAGCATCTTGCCTTAGTACGGTAACCGGAGCAAAGTTGCAACCTCAGCATATGAATCATTTAAATATATTGAGGGAGGTCACGCTCATCAACGAGTATTAAGAAATTCATTCAGTATTCATTGATCACTCTTCAGAAACGGTTCTAGAGCATTTTTAGAATGCAGCACATTTCCTTTTCGTCGATCCTGCTGGGTAGCAGTATATTGTAAGTTTTTGGTAATTCTTTGTATTTTTCTCTCAACTATTCAATGTTAGTTCATTCCTGAGCGTATTTTTCAAATGTGTTCTTTCATCATATGAATGAATGAGGGTCGGGTGAAACAGCGAAAAATCCTCTCGAAATAAGCGAAGCGAGTACTGGGTTGCGACACTATCAAGTCTTTTCTCAACTGAAAAAAGTCTAAAAGATCGTAAATTTTCTTCCCACAAAGAGGTGACAGAAATTGTAGGGTTCTAATTTACAGAGCAGTTTTTTTGAAAGCTATGTTCGCTGTAAGAAGAATAATGAAATACTTCCGTTTTCCTATGTAGTAGTTTGTATATTTTTTAGTACATTCTCTTAGTTGTTTTTTGGCAATGATTTAAATTCTTTTATGTTTATTTATCTTTTGGAATGGAATAAAATATCGAACTGGTCTGTCGAAACGTATACATCGTGCGAACTGCCCATCGAATCATGAAAAATCGTCGATAATACGAACACGGTTCCGTCGACAAGCAGCAGCAGTAGCGAAGCCCAGCAGCAGCAGCAGGCGCGAATGCCCACCTACGCGCGGGAACGGGCGAATGACCCAGTTGGGGCAACGCTGCAAACCGACGCTCTCGGCCGTGTTCTAGGTGAGGCGTCGCGGTGCCGTATTGATTGTATAGTTCAGTTGGCGTCGACGAGCGGCGTCGCCGAGTGCGTTGCTGCTGCGGCCTTCATTCGCAGACCGACGATCGCGCCGACCGCACGCGTCAGTCTTCCGTTCGATTTTGGCGCGAAAGGATTGAACTTCAGTTCGATTTTTTGGCGCGAGAAATAGCTCCGCGCGAGATGGTACTCTAGTCGCGTAGAGAGGTACCTGTCAGTTCGTTTTCTGTGTGCCAAACTCCGTCGACAATGGATTGCTGCAATTATGTGCCCTACAGGCACCACCAGCCGTACTACGGGTACTACAATGAGCCGTTGCCGCCGTACCACGGGGAGTTTTATGGTCATCATAATATGTACCACGATTATTATAGGAACGTTGGGCCTTATTATAGCCCCCATCATTGGCAAGGTGGCGATGTTTTCGCTCCTCCAGGTACGCCCCTTTTTCATAGGTTATGTTTCTGTCGGTTTATTTTTGGAGAACAGAGCAGTAGTTTTTGATACCGTGGCGGTTGAATATTTGATATGAAAAGGAAATATTCGAAACTGAAATTAGTTTATTAATTTATTTTATAAAAGTATGCTAAAATTTACAGTTTGCTCATGTCACCTGAGAGTTCATCAACTATTAGAAACAACCAAAATGTCATACCTGTTATATATTTTCCATAGAACTTCGCTTTTAGTTTTTAAATTATAGAAAACTTCTAAAAAAACCCAAAGATTAACAAATAATAATATAAACTTTTTATAGAAATGTTTACATCACTCACCTATCATTTTTTAAAATAAAAAACCCAAAGGAGGGGCCTATATAAAATAACTACTTTCTAGTATACATAATTCATTTTTACTTTGTCTTTTTGTACACTAAACCTTCATAATACAAACTGAAATAAATATCATTTCAGTAATGTAGAATTAAAATGTCAGTAATAAAATGTATCTATTGAAAAAACTTGTTATCTTCACACCTGAAAAAAAGTACCAAATGTCCATACGCGTACGCTAACCCATACATCTTCCTAACTATAATACATCCTCTCCCTCTTGGTAACCATTTTCCTCAAAATTTGAATAGGAGAAGTACACATTGAGTATTGAAAAAGTAATTTTACAGGGTGTTTATTAAACTTGCGGCAAAAAATTAAGGGACTATTCCTTGGACTGTTCTGAGGATATTAAGTCCTTTGAATTTTGGTGGAGCGGTTTGTTTCGAAGATACGGGGCGAAAAAGAATTTAGGCAATAACAATTTTGGTAATTTTAAAATTATTAACGTAGCCTGTATAAAATTATAGCGTACCACACTGGACCTACTACTAACTGGACCTAATAAAAAATCTAACAATTCCGTTGGTACCTATCAACAACACTCCGAGTACTTCAGACGGCTGCAGACATTTAATTTGAATAGCATGTCTTGTAAGTGATCATTTCTATGTGTCGAATAGGTTGAAACTGATTGACTTTGTCTATTTGGCGTGCGTTTTCTGTATTTAATATTTAGAGTCTTGTTAGTGAAGTTCTCTATCATGAATTACATGTAATTTTTGGTAATAAATTTTTGTTGCCGAAATTTTTTTTGCTCCGTATTTTCGAAACAAAGCGCCCTATCAAAGAATAAAGAATAGTTCAAGAAATAGTATCTTGAATTTTTGTCGCATGTTTAATAAACACCCTGTATAAGCAATTCATCGATATCACTGTTCACAAAGTAACTTTTCATTTTGGCGCTCTCATAATAATGTGAACAAGTCATAGGAAGATAACAAAAATTTGAAAAATGTACATATATTCCATAAACTAAAACTATTACGTTGTTTCCAAAAATTTTGTCCGTTTTTATGAGTCTAATTCAAACTGTAATATCTCAGTGAATACTTATTCACTTTGATCGAAATAAGTGCAATTTGAATCACTGCACTTTTGGCAACGTTAGATAAGTCGAATAATTCCATCAGCATAAACATTTGTGATCGGGATTCAGTGAAGTCGACAAAAGCCGTTTTTGCCTGGTCCTGATTGGCGAAGATTCTACCGGCGAGAAAGTTATCGGGATGCTTGAAAAGATGGTAGTCGGTTGGTGAGATGGCTGAGGAGTATGATGGATGAGAGAGAACGTCGACGCTCAATTCGTTTAATTTTCGGACGATTATTTGTGAAACGTGCGGACGGGTGTTGTCGTGGAGCAGAATCGGTCCTCTTCTGTTGACCAGTGCCGGCTGCTGCTGATGCAATTTTCCCTACATTTCGTTGGTTTCCTCTCAATATGGAATTCATTTTTGAAAATAAAACTTCAATACTCGACATTCTCAACTGATTTCTTTGGTGATATATTTGCTTCCTCATATCTAGACTACTATTTGATTTATGGTGAACACAAAGTAGTGACTGAATTGAATGTGCAGGATATGTTTTTAATTGTCAGTCAGAGGAACAGAATAATCACAGCACAAGAATATCTTATGCTTAGGTGAATTCTGCGCTGCTGGCTGAAAATATATCTCTTACAATGTACTTGATTACTGTAAATATCCATTTTGTGTTGAATAAAATTGAATTGAATTGTTTTTTGTGGTGTCTCTTAAAGCGAAACGTGGTCTAGAAATATTTTCACCTCAAATTCCGATCGAGCTGAATGTGAAATGGCAAAATAAGGGCCAACCAGATACTTAAATCAACTTCGCCTTTTGAGACGTCTGACTACTTCAAATAAAATCCGATTTTACCAACGAAATATTTTCCGGCGAAGCCCCTGCAATACGTCACTTCGCGCTTTACAGAATCAATTTCAATATAATAAAGAGTTGAAAGTTGGCAAATCCTTCCATAAAATCATCCTTAGCTTTTAAATCACGAGCTTAAACGTGATTCATTCCAGAATGGCACACTTTATCTGTGTAATAGTGTCATTCAACTTCCAGTAAGTTTTGAAGTTTTGTCGTTCCGTGTCGCGAAGATTACATCCATTCACGTGATATCGCTCCTTACGAACTGGTGTAAAACTTTTTCGTTTCACTTTGTTTTCAATTTGAATGTCGTAGATAGCATTCAGTACTTTTGTAGCCGCAGTTCTCGGTGTGGATTTTTATTTGCACAATTTTACCTCAGCCGTTAGAACGTTTTATCTTAGTTTCGAAGGTTTTAAAGGAAAATTACTCGTGTCACATTCAGTTGATGCTTTCTGTATGTTAATTCTGACGTTCGTTTTGCGAGAAGCGAGTTGTTGAATCCGGTGGTATTTATGTTTGCGGAAGAGCGTTAACGAGACACAGTTGTACGCGATAGCTTGCAAGTGACGTGAGATAGGAATTTCGTTTCCGTGTATACTGTGTATAGTCATAGAATAATGGAAATCTTTACGAAATAAATGATATGGTGGAGAGCATTTTCAACCAAAAGTTTTCATTAATATGCTCTGAAGAGAAAAAAATTAACTTTGAATCAAATCAAATCCAACATTTTGTATAACATGAAAGCTTGTCGCGGGATGTGTCTTTTTTATAAAAAGTGATTATATTATAAATTTCTTTACTTTTTGCTTTTTCGGTTCGTTCCTTTCTTTTTAAAAGCTTTTATTTAACTTGACTTGTATGTATGTTAACAAATCTTGCAAGTTTAATTTGACCCACTTCCCGGTATCCGATTGAGCTGAAATT